>APFE030429454.1:22164-77895 GCA_000404065.3 Pinus taeda | reverse complement strand
ATAAATGTATATCAAATTGTTAATAAAATTGTAATGCATGCTTTATCTTTCCTATCTTTCTCGCTCCCCATGTGTGTTTAACAAATTCCTTATAAGAATCTACTATTTCAACCAATTTGTCCTTAAGCTGAGAATCACACCCTTGAAAAACATCATACTTATCTTTAGGTTGTTCTTTAACAATCATGAGAATATACTTTTTACTTGAATTTATTAGCCTTTTCATTTGACTAACATTGAATCCAGTTTGTCTTGATTCTGTGTGCCCTGACAATGCATTCAATTCCATATTTAAAGAGATGATACTTATTCTCATTTCTATGAAATATGGCATCTCAATCATAAAGATACGGACTACCCAACATAACTCCACATATATCCAAAGGAATCACATCTAGCTCAACTTCATCAACAAAATCAGCTGTAACTGCAAACCTTAATCGACACTATTTTGTGACTTGCATCTGAGTATTTTCTTTCAACCATCCTAAAGGTATGGTTTTGGATGATTTTTAGTTTCCAATCCCAATTTCCTTACTAATTCCTCACATATTAGATTTGCTTGTGATCCACTATCAAATAATGTGTCTTAGTGTGCTTGGATATGATTCTTATGTGAAACAATTCAACCCTCTTCTTTTCTTCAATCACATTATTAGATTTTGAACAAGATGCAGAACAAGTAGAACTAGAGCTAGTTTCAAAAGGAATACCTGTTAGACCCATAGCGGTAATCTTCTTTTCTCACCGGAGTCAGATCCCAAATCTTGTTGGACTGCAGCATTAGCTTTCATTTCCCCCTTCTTCTTAAGGAACTTCTTTGGTTATAGTTCAGGATGAAGCTTCCAACATTTGGAGTCGTCATGTCCAACTCTCTGACAATGAGTACAACTAGGCCTTTCTCCTTCCTTCTTAGTTGTTGTCGATTTCTTCCCTTTCAACTTACTCTTTCCCTTGCCTTCTTTGGAATCTTTGCTCTCTGAATGCTTGAATGGTTTCTTTGAAAAGTTTCACTGAAAAGGTCTGCCACCTTATTCAATATGAATGGCTTGTACACACACTTCATCAAAGTCAGTTGGATTAAACATAAGCAATGTATGTCGCAAATAAGAACGCAAACTTCCAATATACTTCAACAAAGTTTCCCGTGTGTCTAATGGAACATTAAGTGCTAAAGCCTTTTTCCTTAAATCCTGTGTAAACTCTTGCACACTCTGTCCTTTACCTTGCCTTAAATGTTGCCAATCCATTACAGCCTGTTGCATATATCCTAAAGGATAGAATTGTTTTCTAAGAGCTTTAACAAACTTAGACCATGAAGAGATAATTTTACCTTTTTTGCTTCAAATCTGATTGAGTTTTACTTTCCCACCAAATCAAAGTTGTTTCCCCCATTCTAAGTGTAGCTAACTGAATTTTTGCAGATCATCAACAACATTTTTTAATTCTACCATACACCTCAAGTTGCTTTATCCAGTTATCTAACTTTTCAGGATTCATTTCACCATCATATATTGGCAACTCAAACTTAACATCAAGCTTCAAAAAAGGCGATTTTTTTCACTTCTTTTCTGAGTCTAAATCTGAACTTGAATGATAAGAGAATAGAGAAGAAGAAGAAGAAGATGGAGGAGAAGGAGGTTCATTACCATCAACTTTTTCCTTGCCCTTTTTCTCTTTCATGCCTTTAGAAGATGAAGTTGCGTCTCTAGTCTTCTTATCTTCATAAATCTCTGCAATCATCCTTTGCATATTAAAGAACATTTGTTGATATTGCTCCTCTCCAACAACCTTTGTTTTAGTAGCTTCTCCTTCATTTGGCTCTCCCATCTTCAACTTTTGAGAGACTTTCCTCTTTCCAATCTTTGGCTTTATCTGTGAAAAATTTTTAATCTAGACACACATAAATCCTACTGCAGTCACTGGTTTATCATCTCCTACTTGTTATTTCATTTAACAAGTTATTTAATTATAAACAATGATGAAAAACACTACTGCAGACTACACTGACATACAGATCATAAACTGAAACAATAGATGAGACAAACACACAAGGGACACCGTTATTTTTGGACAACAGGTCCCCGAAAAAACCCAATGCAGGAAAACCAGTGCAGCGAATAGAGGGTTTGTATTATTAAGCAAGCAGAATCTGAGTACAACAGGTTGCCTCTCACACAGGCTAACCTTTTAGAGAAATCACGGCAGCAAGAAATACATACGAGGGTTTACCTCATTCTCCAAGTCACAACTGATCCATTGAGTGACCTGAGTCCTGCAAACACTGTGAAATCTCAGCACAATCAATTCTTGGGCTAGCGTCTTGCCTCTAGGAGAGTGCGTCACTCCTTCTGTTGGACCGATTTGTTGGGGGAAGATTGTTGTTCAATCCTCCCAACTTAGAACCTCGCTTCTCCGACAAAATCTCGAACTTCTGACGAATACTCTGCACTGCCACTGCAAGAGACCCTCCTGGCCTGCGTCAACACTGCATGAGCCCCTTCCTGGGCTGCGTAGGCCTCTGTGCTGCCTCTCTGATGGTACTGTTGCCTCTCTGCCACGTACTCTTTGGCTCGGAACTCCTTTCCGATCCAAATCTCTGCTTCTGCCCCTCTCACTGCAACTCAGATCATTTGTTCAATTTTCTCACCAAACCACGTCCGAGAAAAATCGAACTGACTAATCACTTGGTGTATCTCCAACTGACCCTCAAGCCTCCTCTTATACTTTTCCTGTTGATGAATCAACGGCCGAGATTAAGTCCCTAATCAACCGCTAAGATTAAAACAGACTTGATCCTCGTCTCTTAGAAGCTTCTCATACATATTTTTATTAATACCCATTAATATTTTTATTTGCTAAGTTTAGACTTAAGAACTCCATTAAAAATATTAATTATTTTAATAACTCTCAAACTGGGTGGAATTTCTCCAAACGATTTTGGGTCTTGGAGATCTCATGTGTTCTAGCCCTCCACAAAATTTCGGAGCTAGAGCACATACGATGCTACCCAAAATCAACATTTTCTTCTCAAGTTTCCCTTCTCCACATCGCAACTTAGATCCAGTCAACATTCACATTGGCAAATATCCTGCTTATATATGATCAACCTCGCTTTGATAACAAAATATGATCCAAAACCAGCTGAATTGACTATTTGCACAATTTCACCAAATATTAACTAAGGTTGCTTTTAAGTGAATAAATAAGGAAAATGGACTTTTAAGTGCCTTAAACATAAAACTTGAAATTTGAAATCAACCATGAACAACAGAAATAAGAAGCAAACATAGCAAATTTGATGACAGAGTTCGTCCCTCCTGGACTACATCTCTAGGTCCGCTTCCAATGGGCGTCTGATGTATTGAAAATGCTCATAAAGTCTCTTTACATCAAAATTCTCCATCTTGGAATCTGCTCACAGGCATCCATGGCTATTGTCAACTGATAGGCCTCAGCCTCAGCTTTCCAATGCAACTTTCAGATTACAAATAGGCCCGATATTGGCCGAGATATGCCTCAAAAGGCATTTACAGGCACTGTCAAAACAATATTTTGAATTTCACATTACATCTCCCTTGGCTCTGGCACATTGGTAAAACCTTTTATAATCCACAGGAAGGTCTCGGGGTCAAACCCGCAGGCTTCCCGGGATTGGATTTGCAAACTATAGCAATATGTTATAACATAATACAATATATGGTAAATAATCTGCGCCACATACCAAATATCTTGGCATATAGTTACAACTATAGCCCGGCAGTGGTATAACTTTGGAATTTGTTTTAACCAAAGTCTTAACATAGACTTGGCGGATATATATTAACATCCCCGTGGCATGTGGTTGGAACATTAATCCAGCGGATATATCATATGGTTGCATGTTGATATGTATGCTAACTTTGGAGTCAGCGCTAACCGTGATATGGTATGACTGTTATAACAAGTGTTAAGGTTGTTGCTCGCGCGCCATTTGTGGAGGTCCGTTAACATGTTTGGTATTGGCGCTTAACATGACCGGGGTTTGGCGGGCCGCCAACCCTTTTTACCATATTCAATATAGCCAAACTTTAAATAAAACATTTGCGCCTTTGATATATAAAGTAATGTCATGGCTTGTTGGTAAGATTTTGTGTTGTCGACCCTATGGTCACGGGTTCAACCCACAACTCCTCCGCCTGGTTTGACTTGACTCCTGCTATGTGCCCTGCTCTAACACTACCACGTGCCCTGTTCTGAGACTGCCACTTGGCCTGCTCTGGCCCATTTTTTTGCCTGTTTGAACAAAACTTCAAAGTGCATTTTCTCCCTCATATAACATCGGAATCAACACGACAAGCTCTTCGACTCGGCGCTGGTTTCATCAGCATCTTAGACTGTTGAACTTTGAGCATTTTGAGGATCCCCTTGGATCAATAAAGCCTAGGATCATTAGGCGAAAAGGCCATCCCAAAGGTAAATACTTTTCCTTAGTTGCTTGCTCATCGAAATCTTATGACTGCAGAAAACTTAAAGAAAAGGGGCATTCAAAGCCCCTCTGCACACAAGAGGAAGAAACTAGTAATCATGTCTTTTTCGTATGTGACTTCAAAGAGCATATTGAAAGAACTTTTCGGTGAAGCAAATATCCAGATTTTTGCTTGTGTACATTCCCGGAGATACTATTCTCAAATCATCACACTCTCACATCATGAGCAAAAATAAGAATTTCAAAATGTAAATTCGGGAAGTTTGGTTGGCCAGAAATGGTTCCATTTTTTAAAGATAAAAAATAGAACTCCCCATAAATCAATAGCGAAGGCCATATCCCGGTTGAGAGAAACTATATTCAGCAACTACAAGGGGAAATAAACTGTCAAACTAGGCCAAAAAGAGATCAAATCAATGAAATCATTAAGACTCCAAGCTGGTTACAATCCCCAAACTCCCATGAGCTCATCTCAATCAACAAATCAAACTAAAACAGCAATCCCCCGAGATCAACTCCTTAGAAAAGTGGATAAAACAGCAAGGAAGAATCATGCTCTTCTTTTATGGAGTTGTAAGAACTCAGGACACCACATATCTCCACAATGGTATGATATTGTCCACTTTAAGCCTAAGCCCTCATGGATTTGCTTTTGGACTTACTCCAAAAGGCCTCATACCAATGGAGATATTTGTCCATCCTTATATACCCATGATCCTCCCCACTTCTAGTCAATGTGGGACTTTGGTCGTATACCCAACAAGTTCTTTCACCAAGCTATGATTCAAAGAAGACAGAGAAACAAAATATTCTCAATTAAAAACGAAGAGGGAAGAAGAGTCACTCAGCACAAGGAGATAGAAGAAGCTCTGGTCAAGCACTTTAAGGACCTCCTGACAGAGCCAAATGTTGATAGAGAGGAAGCTATTGAAAGAATGTGTACAGAAATCCCAAGCAAGATCACTAGAGACCAAAACCTAGCTCTGATGAGGGCAACCACCTTGGAAGTAGTTGAAGAGATAGTAAAGGGAATGAAAAAGAATAAAGCTCTAGGCCCAGACGGTTTTACAGCAGAATTCTATCAGGCAGGTTGGGACTTCCTGGGCCAAGACATCCTGGAGGTGGTAGAAGAATCAAGAAGAAACCAAAAGGTAAGTGCATCTTTCAATTCTACTCTTTTATCACTTATCCCTAAAGAGAATAAGTCTGAAGATCCTTAGGGCTTCAGACCTATCGCCCTCTGTAATGTGATATATAAGATTATAGCCACCCTTATAGCAAAACGTCTCAAACTGATGTTATCTAGTATTATCTCCCCTGATCAAACAAGATTCATCGAGGGCCGAAAAATCTTGGATGGTCTGGTGGTCTCCCAAGAAATTGTGCACTCCCTAAAAGTCAAAAAGGCAGCGGGCATGATGATTAAACTAGATCTGTCCAAAGCCTATGATTGGTTGAACTGGAAGTATCTAAAAGGAATCCTAAAAGCCTGTGGTTTCTGTGATAGATGGATTGAATGGATCTCATTGATGATTTCTTCTACTGTCTTTTCTATCCTTGTGAATGGCACTCCATGCCAACCTTTTAAAGCCTCTAGAGGTCTTCGTCAGGGGGATCCCCTGTCACCTTTCTTGTTCATTATAGTGGTAGAAGGATTAGGGAGATACATCAAGAAAGAAGTTAGGGAGAACAAGCTCAAAGGAATCTAAATTTGGGGTAGTAACTTTCCCATTAATCAGCAATTCGTTGATGACATTATGCTGTTCTGTAATCTCTCTGAGGGAAGCTCGCAGAATCAAAGAAATTATGGACCTATTCATGACAGGTTCTGGTACTGAAATTAATAATGACAAATCTTGCATGTATTTTTTCAATACAGCTGTAAACATCAGAAATTTCTTATCGAGAACTTTGGGATTCCGTTCTGGAGAACTACCAACTAGATATCTTGGAACCCCCCTGGCTTTAAACCCCTTGAGAATGGAAAATTGGCATCAAACGCTGGAAAAAATATCTAGAAGACTGGAAAACTGGTCTTTCAAAACCTTGAACTTTGCGGGCAGAACAATTTTAGCAAAGGCAGTTCTGCAAGCTATACCCATATACCAATTATCTGCTATGGCAGCACCGAAAGGAGCCTGCAGTAAAATGACAGAGATATTCAAAAACTTCATATGGGGAGGACAAAAGGACCAAAGGAAATGGGCATTAGTATCTTGGAAGGAAGTGGTGAAAAACAAGATGAAAGGGGGACTCGGCCTTCGAGATCCTTATATTCTAAATCGGACAATGAGTGCTAAGCTATGGTGGCGTTGGATGAACAGAGGAAGCGATCTCTGGAAAAGAATATGGACAACAAAATATAACATGCCCACCAAAATAGAATATCTTCTAAGGATAAGGGACACACCGAGAGGGTCAACAATGTGGAATTTGGCTAGCCACAACAGAGAAATGATAAACAGGCATGCGTTTTGGGAGATTAAGGATGGCAGTTTAGCAAGATTCTGGGAGGAGGCCTGGCAGCAAAGGGAAAGATTAAATGAAATACAATCCCTAAGAAGTCTAGGTTGAGAAGCAGCTGAGAAAGGGATGATCATAGTGAAGGACTTCTGGAAGATAGTAAGTCAAGATGAAGCATGGAGAACTTGGAAGGGAGTGGAAGAATGGAGGGAACAGATAGAGGAAGAACAAGCAGAACTCTACCATAAGGAAATGCAGACAAGGAGAATCCCTACGAGGTCAGGTCCGAACATCCTAAGATGGGGGCACACAATTAAAGGGACCTTCTCAATAAAGGAGGCTTATCATCTTATGACAAATAGAGAAGCAGAGGATATGACAAAGATATGGAAACAGATTTGGAATAGTAACTAGTGGCCGAAAATGATCCATTTCATATGGCTGGTTGCCAAAGGTTGGATCCTAACCTGGGACCAACTCCAAAAGAAAGGTACTCAAGGACCGCCCAGATGCCCCATTTGCAACAAGATCAGGAAACACAAGAACACTTGTTGAATACATGTACAAAAGCTCAAAAACAATGGGAAAAGGTCAGGTGGCTCTATGGGAAATCCCATAGAGATCAGCAGAGTATTAAAAATACCATCATAGCCTGGGGTAGGGGTCAATTTAAAAGCCCGGGGGTGAGGAGAGCTTGGAGCCTGACAGTAGGACTGAATATGTGGATGATCTGGAAGGAAAGAAATAGAAGAATCTTCCAAGATAGAGAAATGGCACAAGATCAACTTTGGGAAAAAACCCTAAGCCATATCAGAGAAACCATACTTGCAGATACCTGTAAGGGAGAGGATTGGGAAGTGGAACAGGAAGAAGAACAGATCCTTAAAAAACTAAACTTGAACCAAGGAATGGTAGCACCTCAACTATGGAAAGAACCTAGGAGGGACGATAATGGCATCAAGAAATTCTCCACCCCCACAAATGGTTTCATAAAGCTGAATTTTGACGGGGCCTCAAAAAGAAACCCTGGTCCGGTAGGGATTGGCGGGCTGTTTAGGGATGATCAGGGAAGAACAAGATGGATTTACACAGACAATGGAGGGATCATGGGCAACAATGAAGCAGAATTGATGGCTGTGCACCAAGGCCTAAAAATTGCAATAAGGAATGGCTACAATAAACTGGAGGTGGAAGGAGACTCCTTAATGGTGATACAAGCTCTTAGGAAACTCAAAAATGGGACCTCATGGGATAAAGTATCTCGAAGTTGGAGGATGTCTAGTTTAATCCAAGAACTAGCAAGTATTTTGGGAAGATTTGACTACTTGATTATTAGGCATGCTAGAAGAGAAGCCAAAAAAGCGGCTGACTTCCTGGTGAACTGGGGATGTCAAGAACTCAGGGAGAAAATGGATAACATATGGATGACACAGGAGACTCGAGATTTGAGCAGCTCAGCATGATCCTTGATCTGGATAATCATGAAGACACGACTCAAAGGAGGCTATGAAAGATGGTCCCTGATTAGGATGAGGAGAGGGAAAGGTAGGAATGTCAGAAAGAATCATTACAAGGAGAGGGCGAGTGGATGTGACTGCAGAGTGGAGGAAGTCACCCCAACAAAACTAATGAAGAAATGGCCAGCTCAAACTTCAAAAAGCTGGAGTGGAGGTGGTGGAACGTTGATGGATAGCAGGAGTGACGACGGTACTGGCAAAGAGGAGGTAAATGCGAAGTGTAATTATAAGATGCTGAAGGCAGGCAGAAGAAATCCCATTGTGGACGGGATGAGGGAGGAGCAGCAAGAATCCAAGACTGGAAACAACGAAAGGAAGGTCAGCATTCACTGGAATGTCTTCCCCGTGTACTCTGCCTTCTTCTCTTATCACGCTGTAGACAGAATGAAAAGGATCAGAAGATGTGGTGCCCGGGAGGTTGAGAAAAGCCCTTCAACTATTGAGAGAGGCAGTTTTATAAAACTACCCAGGGAAGGGAACCCTGAAAAATTAGAAGTCTGTTATAATGCTTATAAATGGAAAAACATTGAGAGATCTCATGAGAATTATTCCCTAGACGAAGAGGAGAGGAAGCCGAGAATGGGGGACTGGAAAATTAAACGAATTGCCCATCATATGTATTGCATGTTTGAGGGGTTGGCAGACCTGCTACAGTCGGGGAAGGGGGAGCAGAGCAATACCCAAAGAAACATAGTGAATGGGAGCAAGAAGTGGGGTATAGCCAGAGGCATGTTGGCAAGCAAGGAAGATAATATGAATATGCAGAATCTAACTTCGATAAGTGATGCTTGTCTACAGGTAAAAGCCAGACAAGATATGGTGTGAACAGGCCGAGGAAGAGGTAGAGGGAACCGGGGTCGTCCAAGACAGGGGACTCATGGTGACAGGCCTGCCGAGACTTCCGACAGTCAGCGAAGGGAGAGGAGGTCAACCTTAACAGCAGTTCATGAGGTGGCAAGGGCATACCAGGAGGATACAGATGAAGACATCCGGCGCATTATCCAAAACATGGAGTCTAGTATTCTGGAGGAGCAGTCTAACTCATAAACGGATGAATGGGCAGAGGTGGTGACAAACCCAGGAAACACCAGGGGTAGGTTGACCCTATACAGGCAAACCCTGCACATTTATTGGGTCCTCAAAAGACTATTGGCTAAAGCTCTGGAATAGGTGGCCAAAGAAATGGTGGATCTGGCCAATGGGGTTCCCAACCTCCAGAAGAAAATGAGGAATCTCCAAGTTATCATGATAAACCAAAATAATAAGCTGGAGGAGGTGTCTCAAATTCTTGCCAGGATGAATGGAGGTGGCCCGAGCCAGGAAGCTCAGGAGCAAGCGCCCATGGACATGGACCAATGCACTGGAACCAGGAAAGAATGAGCTCTACGGATCTCTGCTGAAGTTTGGTTTTGTCTTTATTTTAGCTATATGCACATTAGAAGTATAATAAGTAGATCCAGATGTATAGTGTATCTAGCTAGCATGGACAGACTAGTTAAGTTCTGCTTTTGGAATGTGTATAACAATCTACGGTGGCCAATAGAACTGGTTTCCCTTCGGGGCAGGGTGAGGCCACTAGAACAATGTATATGGTCTCCCTGTTTGAATTAATGAGAAAAGAATGACACCACCTTTACATACAAAAAAAATAAAATTATAATAATATTTAAATTATTATAAATAAACAAATATTATTAATTAATTATTATATTATAATATTTCATAATAATAATAATAATTAATAATAATAATTAATATATTATTTATTTATAATAATAATAATATTATTTATTGACAGCAATTATTAATTAATTAATCAATTATTTATTTATAACTATTACTTCATCTTTTAGGTTTTTATTAATTATTTTAATAATATTAATTTAGGTTTAGTTTAGGTTTTATTATATTAATTGTAGGAATTTAGGTTTAGTTTAGGTTTTATTATTATTTTTAGCTGACCTTTTAATTTGTTCATTTATTATCTATTTATTCATCCTCTACTTTGGCTCTTCTATCATTCATTCATAGTCGTGATGATGTATCCCCTTTGGTATTTGAAACGTCGTAAAATTATGATTACTAGTGTGGATAATCTAACCTTTCATTCAATAGAAGTCAACCACATAAGTCTGAAATCTAAGATCACAAGGTAACTTTAGCCCATAATAAAGACACGTTTGTGCTAATGGACGTTGTTGTGATTGATATACCTAATGTTTGGGGAATGTTGTTAACAAGGAGATGGGGTGCTTCCATTGGTGGAAAATTACAAATGGATTTGTCGTACGCCGCCAACCCTCAGCCTGATGGGTCTCCATTTATCCTCTATAGGGAACCCAAACTCCCTACTCATGTTGAATACATTGACCCTTTCCCATATATTGATCATCATTATGATATTAATGGTTCTAAGCTCCCTAGCCAATCCAAGCATATTAATCCTCCTTCTCAAGGTGTGTGCCTCATCAAGCGTCCCAATTCCAAGGATAACGTCCCAAAGAAGAAGTGGTTGCAAAACAAAAGGTTGGAGACATGGTCTTGGTTGACAAGCATACTATCCCTATCAAGATCCATGGAAAAGTGGGTATAGGGTAGTATTATATATCTGGACATGATGGCGAGCTTTGGCCTGATCATGTGAAGGCCAATCATATCATCCCTTTCATGAATACTTGACCTTACATGTTTTTTTCTTTTCTAAATAAGATTAATCGATTAACAAAGGGAGTAGAATTACATCGTGACCGTAGTCAAAATCAATCCCTTGGTAAAAGGAAGAGTTGTCAAGATAAACATATATGGAGACTTCCAAATGACAGGGAAATCAGTCTTGAACAGATTACCAAAACCCACGCAGGGGAGATAATTATGATCTTCTTGATGTTGCAGAGTTTACAGAGTTCCAAAAATAAACAAAAATTCATCATAGTAGTTTGAACATAAACTTGCCCGATTTTATGGGCCGCAAGGCAAGATAACAAGACAACAATGAGCAAACTAATCATCTGGAGACTCTTCAACTATACGGCACCAACTGGTTGCAAGAAGATCCCTGGCAAGAGCAGCTTCGGATTCAGAAGGACCAGGATCAACTGGCGCCATATCAACATCATGAGTGCTGCGAGCTTGAGCATCTGGAGCCTGCATAGACGCGCTACCAATCCCCATCTGGAGGTTCGAAGTCTAAGCATTGTCAGAGCCGAGGCCCACCGGATGAGAGCTTGGCTCCCCCAACTGGGCTTCCACATGGAAGACCACCGTAATGTGAGGGGTTATCCTTGGGCGGTTCAGAGAACTGTTGAAGGAGAAAAGCGTGGAGCCAATCGTGGGAGAAGGCATGGTGGCAGGGGGACGAGGATCAGGGGAGCCCAAACAGTGGCTGGAATCATGAGAACGCCCTCTCCCACTGCGGGTGCGATGGTAGTGGCTGGCAAAGAAATTGCTGGAGAGGGAGGGCAAATTGGAAGATGGGTTGGAGGGCGTGCGCCAAGGACAACCCCTGTGGCACCGCATTCTATGGTGCAGACGAGGCATAGGGGAGACAACAACAACGGGAGCAAAGCGAGGCTGAGCAACAACGATGACAGGGCCAAAGCAATTTAGACATAAGCCAAAACAAAGGATAGGAGCCCGAGTGAAATGCCAGAGGTTCAACGAAGGAGGCTCCGTTAAAAGACCAGAGCGAAGCTCCAAATTAGCCTCCCCATTCAAGCAACAAGAGGTAGCAGGGATGACAGAGCCAACACCAAACAAACAGAATCCATAATTGAGGTCAAAGGCTAGAAAGAAATGTGAGTGGTTCGACGGAAGTGGCTCCATAGATAGCCCATGACCTAGCTTCAATTTATCTTCCCCTTTCATGCATCAAGAAGCCCCCGCCATTACTGTTGCATTGAAGAGAGCCGAAGTCTAAAGCATGCTGGAGCATGTAGAGGCATGAACCAAAGTAGAGGACATGATATGAGATCCAGAACCACTTAATCCAATGCCATTGAACCCTACACTTCTTGAATGCAGAGATCCGTCGATCAGAAGCCAATTATCTGCCCTGTCCTGGGTAGGCAGGTGTTGCCCCAACTCACCACACCCCTGTCCCATCATATTTAACGCCCGTCTATACACCCGCATTCGGGAGAGCTGCATCCCTCTGGACCAGTATTTTGCACTCCTAATTTTGATCATGATTCTGAATTATGTCTAGAGCTCCAGTGAGAAGAGTGTGCCCATTTTCCACCCCCAAGTTGGAAAGTAGATCAACGACCTTGTTTCCTTCCCGTTTAACGTGATTGAATATGATGACATGATTAGTGTGAAGCGATTGTTCTATTGCATCCAATCCGGCTTCGAGTTTCCAACTGTTGGAAATTTTATGCGCATGTGCCCCATTGAGGAGTTGATTGGCTAGGTTGATGAGGATTAGGGAGTCACCTTCGATCTCCAGAGGTTGGAAGCCATGACGCTGGGAAAGGAGTAATCCTTGCCAGAGACCCTCCAGTTCAGTCGAGTTGTTTGTGTCCCAGCCAATGTTTCCGAAGTAGATTAGGAGAGGCGAACCCTCATGATCTCTAAATATGCCACCAAATCCTGCTTTTCCGGGATTGCCCTTTGAAGCTCCATCAAAGTTGAGTTTGAAAGTATGCTTTGGAGGGGGGGTCCATAAGTGCTTTCTAATGTTGTTGCCTTCTGAAGGTCTGTGATTGTGAGTACCTTGTGGGAGTTGTATGTTCCAATTTTCCCAGATGGCTTTCTCACTTGCAATAGTGGGAAAATCTTTCAAATGCCAAGTTTGAAGCGCCAAGGTCTCTTTAAGATTGAGACAATAGTTGCCCCAAATGATTTCTAAATGAGTGCTTTGATCTTTGAATATGCGCTTGTGCCTTTCTTTCCATATTTTCCAGAGGAGAAGGCCAGGAATCATTCTCCATAATTAGTTGAGTAGTTCGCTTTTATATGGGTTCTGGTGCCAATGGCGAATGGAGTTAATTATATCTTTAGACACTCTGCATCTTTTGTTACAACGAAAGCTAGCTTTCTCCCATCGTTGGTTGGCAAGAGTGCAAGAGTCCAAGAGGTGTTGGAGCGTTTCCTCCTGAGAATTACAATTTGGACATATGGAGGGTCCATGAAAGTTTCTTTTCCTAAGATTGTCCCAAGTGAGGATTTTCTGGTGCTCAACAAGCCAGAGGAATAGGGAGACTTTGGGCCAAGTACCTGGTGACCAGATCTGCCCCAGATAGGATCCAGGGGCATTGGATCATTGCATATAATTTTATAAGCCTCTTTTGTGGTGAAGGAACCTTTTGGGGTATATCCCCATCTTAAAATATCCCTGCTTTCAGATGATCTAATGTGTCGATTCTAGAGCTCACTCTCCATGACCTCCTTAGTTTGGTTATTTGCATTCCTGATCAGCGTATCGATCTGATTCCATTTTCTGTACCCTTGTTCTGTCTCCAAAATCCATTGTTGCTGGACGGATTCCTTTTGTTGCTCCTCCCACTCTTGGCAAGGAGGCAGTCTATAGATGCCATTGAGCTTTGGTAGTTGGTTCCAGGAATCCGTCCAGAACCGAGCAGTGATGCCGTTACTTATTTCCCAAAAGCTGTGTTGTTGGATCAGCAAGAAGTGTTGTCTGGCAATGTTCCATATTAGTGATCCCTTTTCAGTTGGAGTGAATCTAATTAGCTCCTCCATTGGTCTGTGATTGGCATATTTGGCTGTCCAGATGGCTGCCCATGGCTTATTGGGAGTAGAGAGCCATTGCCACCATATTTTTGCACCCATGATTACATTGCTGTGATGTGGATCTCGCAGACCTATACCCCCTTTTTATTTGGGCTTGCATGTTGTCGTCCATTTTGCCAAAGCCCATTTGCGATTTGTGCCAATTGCACCCTAGAGAAAATTGTGCTGTAGAGATTTTATTTTTTAAGGACCCATTTAGGTGCTGCCAAGATTGAGAAAAGGTAGAGAGGCATTGCCTGTAGTACAACTTTGATTAGCACTAATCTGCTAGCTATGTTCAGAGTTCTATGAGTCCATAAAGTGAGACGAGATTCAATTTTCTCAAGGAGCATATGCCAAGAGGCATGATTGATGGCAGAGTCTATTAAGGGAGCTCCAAGGTATTTGGAAGGCAGGAAGGCTATGGAAAAGCCAAGAATGCGGGCAATAGCAAGTTGAGTAACAGGGGGAGTGTGAAAAAAGAAGATCTGCGATTTAGCCATGTTTATGCTCATCCCTAAAGCATTAGAGAAATCATTCAAAAGGTATTTAAAAAGGGAAGCTTCTTGAACAGAAGGGTTCCCAAACAACATGTTGTCATCAACGAACTGTTGATGAGTGATGGCTGGAGAATTGTGTGTGGATAGACCTTTGAGTTGCTGGGAGAGGAGGGCATGTTTGATATGGCAACCCAGAACTTCCGCCATTAGAACAAAAAGGAATGGGGACAGTGGATCTCCTTGTCTGATACCTCTAGAGGGGCTGAAAGGTCAAGAGGGTATGCCATTTATGAGGATAGAGAAGAATGTTGTGGAAATTAAACTCATTATCCATCGAACCCACATTGGGGAAAAACCAAAGGCTGTTAGCATTTTTTGAATATAGGTCCAACTTAACTTATCAAAAGATTTAGAGAGGTCAATCTTGAGAATAATACCTACCTGCTTAGAGTGCTTGAGGGAGTGTATGATTTGATGAGTGAGGATAATGCCATCCAAAATTTGTCTTCCTTCTACATATCCAGATTGTTCAGGAGATATGAGCAAGGGAAAAAGCGGCTTCAACCTATTAGCAATGACCTTGGATATCACCTTGTAAATAACATTGCATAGTGCGATTGGACGAAATTTGTCCAGAGTACTGGTATTCTCTTCTTTTGGGATGAGGGCGATGAAAGTTGAGTTCAGAGAGGGCATAAGCCAATGAAGAGTGCGCGATTCCTCCACCACTAGCCACACCTCCTCTTTGATAAGATTCCAGAAAGAGTGGAAGAAGGTAGTTGTGAATCCATTCAGACCAGGAGCTTTGCCCTCCTTGAGCTGGTTCATAGCCAAATCCACCTCCTGAGGCATTACTGGTCGAAGAAGAAGTTGGTTGTGTTCTTCTGTGATAATTTTCGACACATTTTGAGTGATCTTTTCTATAGCAGGCCATCTATCAATTTGGGGTTCTTGATGGACCTCCTAGAAGTGATTGATAAACTCCTGTTCGATCTCTGCATGGCTTTCCACTCTTTCCCCTCCACATTTTTGTATGAAAGAGATGGTGTTATGCATTCTTCTCTGTATTTTAGTTCTGTGGAAGAATTTAGTGTTCCTTTCTCCTTCTTTCAGCCATCTAATTCTAGATTTTTGTTTCCAGAGAATTTCTTCCTACTTTATTCTCTCCTCCAATTGATTGTGAATGTGCTTTTCCTATTCCAATGTCCCTTCCTTGTAGCCCTCTGTGATTATATGTTGCTGGAGTTCTCTCATTTCTTTGTTTAGATCTTGCTGTGCCTGGAAGATGTTGCCAAAAGTCTCTTGATTCCAGCGCTTGATTTGGGATTTCAGGAATTTGAGTTTCTGTTGAAATTGATACATTTTTGATCCCTTTGGCAAAGGGAAGTTGGTCCAGGTGGATCTGATGAGGTTGTTGAAGGTGAGGTGGGTGAGACAAAAAGCTTCGAAGCGGAAATGATCCCTGGTATAGTTGCCTGGTCTTTGCCATTGGAGAGAGATAGGCCAATGATTTGAGCCTGCAAATGGAAGAATTGATGCCGAGATGTCACCTCCAAGATGCACTGCATTATTTGAGATGAGGAATCTGTCTAGTTTGGAAGCAATTTGTTGCCGCCCAACCCTGCGATTGCTCCAGGTGTGCATTCCATTGCAAATTTGCAGATCAATTAGCATATTGTTTTGGATAAAATCTTTAAAGTGGCCATTTTCCAGCTCGGCCTCCCTGCTTTTCCTCTAGCTTGGTGATCATGTTGAAATCTCCTCCAATAATACAAAGAGGATGGAGTCTATTGAAGTTGAGTGCTTCTATTGTGTCTAGAAGAGCAATTTTGTTGCCTGCTTCCTGTGGGAAGTAAACATTAGTAAGATGGCCATGAATGTTGGTGCCGATTATATGAAAAGTAGCTTGTATAATGTGATGGGAGGCATGAAATTATGAGAGCATTATAGCTTGCATGTTCCAGGAAATTGCCAGTCCCCCGGAGGCACCCAAAGCATCCACTGCAACCGAGTGACAACCTGACCATGCTCTAGAGAGGATGTTTCCAAGTGTGTTACTATTACATTTCGTTTCCTGCATAAGGAAGATCTGGGGCTGCTCCTGCTTTATCATGTTTTTTTATCATTTTGAGTTTCCCGGGGCTATTAAGCCCTCTTAGATTCCATGAAGTGAGCTTCATGATTCACTATTAGTGGAGGGCTTGTAGTACCTTGTCAACTTAGCGTATCTGCCTGAGTCTACCAGGATTTTCCCTATTGCAATAGTTCTTTGAAGATCTATCTTTCTTCCACGTTTTTTGGAGTCTTTAGGAAAGAAGCTGCCATCCCATTGAATGCCTAGTTGTATGCCCAGTTGTTGTTGCTGGTAAGCCCTGGAGATGATGAATTCCAGGGTATTGAGCTGATGCTCTTGAATCTTGTCGTAGTCTTTCCTTGTGCATGCTTGTTCAAGGTCGAAAATGTCAAGTCCTTCCAAATCAATGCTTTTCGGTTCTTCTTCCATATGTTGCGTCTGACTGCTTTCTGCTGAGGTGAATGCTAAGTGCAGGGTTTGGCTGGGGATACTGTCAACATCCATACCATTAGGTTTCCAATTAGGGTCTTTTCGAGCCGCCTCAGGAATCCCAATGTTGTCACTCAGGGGCAAGGGAGTGGGAGAAGAGCTAGACCGAGGGGGGGGTAAGGTCGTGATGATCGGCAGTGGGATTGGCAAAATGTTCTGAGGTGGGTCTTTTGAAGTTTTAGCAAGAACCTCAAAGCTATTGCTTGTGGAGGGAATGGAGGCAGCGTCCTGCAAGGGCTTTTTCCCAGAGGAAGGTTTTTTAGGCAATCTTTTTCGATTTGCGACCTTGGTAAAGCCATCATGGGCCGAATTGTCTGAGGGGTTAGAGGTTTGGGGTTTAGAATTTAGAGGGAAGTCCTGAAAAAGATGCCCATGGGCATGACACTTACGACAGCGAAAGGGTACATGTTCAAAATCTAAGGGTTGGATCCATTCAAAGTCATCATGGTAGAGACTTACTGAGTAGGGAAGGGCTTTGTCTAGGTGCATGAAGACACAAATATGGGCATAGGAGGTGTATCTGCGTAGCTTCGTTTCTTCAACAATTTTTATAAACTCCCCCAGCCCCTTTCCAATGTCTCTCAGCGATTCTTCATCCCAGTATTCCAACGGAAGCGAGTACAACCGGATCCAAACTAGTGCCCAGCTGAAATCCTCCTTGTCAGGGTTAAATATCTCTACCCATTCCCTTAAATACAGACTGGTGGAGTTGAAGAAGTAGGGACCTTCATCCATAACCCTATTCCGGTCTTCGATGCATATGAAAGTTGCAGTGAAAAACCCTTTTGGTCCTAGCTGCAGGGTGACATGTCCCTTGGGTTTCCATTTGGCAGAGATCCATCCTTGCAAAGCTTTTTCAGTCAGCCAGTATCCAATAAATTTTCCAATGAGTGCATGGTCCCTCATGTACTGGATTTGACCATTAATTCTTTGGCTAGGAAGTTCTATCTTGGGTCGTTTAGCTGCTATGGGTTTGCATGTCGTTGATGTAACCTTGGGCATTTCTTATTGCCCAATCTCTCCTTCTTGTACTTCACGGTGCCTGTCTGACTGATCAGTGGGAGTGTTAGAGCCTGGATTTACCTCAGGCTGAAAAGGTAGGATCCAGGGCCAACATCAAACCACGCTCAACCTCGTAGCTAGCCCTACGAGGACAAGAGAGGGCTCTCTATGGGTCAACCTCAGCAAAAGATAATCAGATGGGGCTTGAGATGACTAATTTAACAACTAATCTTAGGCTAGGTATGAAGTGCAAGGATTTGATTTTATTTTTTGGGGGTTTTGTTGAAAAAAAAGGGAAAGGCATTTTTGGGTGCGGGGATAAGGCCTAGTTTTTGCAGAGTTCTGATTGGGGCAAGGAAGGAAATCGTTTTGATGCTTTGGATTGAATGAATGGATGGATCAGACTGGTGAGGGGCTAAGGAGGGCAAGAGGGTCTCAATATTCCTCCTCAAACATATTAAAACATGTAAAATTAAACAAAATTTCAAGGCAGAGCACAACAGTCCAATGAATTCTACCTCAATCACTCATTTGTTTAATTTCAGAAGAAAAGAGAAGGGAAAATGATACACATAAACGTCAATGAACTTACAATTACTTAGAGAAAAAAACTCCATCAAAACACAGAGCCACATGGATCCCAATAAGTGCTGCAAAACCCTGGTCTTTCCTTTGCCAAAAATGCAGAGATAAAATGTACAATGATGTGCCAAGCAATCCCAAGTGTCCAACCCTGAAATGACTGAGAAATTACATGATATAGACAAGCCTAACTCCTTCCCATGCCTCTAGGGGTCGAGCTCATCATTCTAGGAGCTGTTTGAACTAATTCTAAACAAGGAACTGAAATCTAGGCAATCAAACAACTTGCCTCTATATGCTAGGAAACTGAATCATTCATTTAATTTTCACTTTTTAGTGAATGAATCCTCTAGAACAAGTAAAAATGTACCAATATTACATCATGGTCATAAAATTACATCATGTTAGATCAATAATTACATCAAAAAGTAAAACTAGTCAAAACTGGGCGAATTTCTGACCTGTATAGTGAAAAATAGGCAAAAATCCTCTATGCGCTGCCCCTGATTCTCTATGCGTCACGCCACTTTGGAGCTGATTTTGAGGCACTTCCCGACGTCCAAATTGAGCCCAAGATATCTCGTTGGAACGCCCTACCTGTCTACTCTCCAACCCAAGTTGAATTTCTTAATTTGGTGTCCATTTCCCCCTCCAAACATCCAATCTCCCAACACTGCTTTCTGTGGGTGCAAAAGGTGGCAAAGAGGTGATTTTTTGAGTGTTTTTGGCCTTTTGAGGGCTAGAGAGTTGCCCAAATTTATTGGCCATGCACCAAAGACCATAAATTTTCATGCCAAATCTAAAAATGTAATTTTTTTGAGATTTAGAGCCCTCTAGCAAAAGCGAGTGCCACGTGGCGCGACGCATAGGGAGGCAAAACCTGTTTTTAGTGCAAAAAATTGCTCCAAATTTCTTGAAATTTGGGCTGGACCTTCTCTATCAAGTGTCATGATGGGAAAAAGAGGCTTCAGCCAATATAGGAAGACGATCAAGCTCCCTTTGCCTCTTTTTCTTCTTTGTTGCCCTCTTTAGCTTTGCCTTCAAATTCGTGATTTTTGCTTGGCATACAAAATTTCGGGACAAGTAATGATAGGACAAGTTCCTGAGCATATTTTTCTCATTTATTTCCTTCTCCAGCTTCCTCTCCAAGTGGATGTTGGCTCTTTCAAGCCATGACTCCCTATCTGCATTTATCTCTCACTCCAGTGAAGTGAACTCAATCCTCCTCCTTCGGGCACTTTGGTGGTTTTGCCAAATGTTCTGTAACTCCATCACCACCTGCTGATCTTCAAGCTACTTGTTCCTCTACTCCAAATACTGTATAGTCCAGTGGGATTTATCCAAGGTGGCGGACAAGGCATCAATGTCGGCCTGTTGCTCCTGAATGATTTCTCTAAGATTTGCACTCTATGGGCCCATGTCAGTATCATCACCCTCAATGAGGATGAAATGAGTCTCTCGCTCGCCTGAAGGCCCCTCATCCTGCATTGGCCCTTTGCCTTTGTCCTATACCTGTGGTGCTGATGTCGGAAACGAGGCCCCTTCCACCCCAGGTGGAGATAACACTCACTTTTCTACCGCAAACAACTGCTTGGTGCCCTTCTAATAAGTAATGAAAACCGGTATAGTACCAGTGTGTGTATCATGGCATTCATGCTGATGAGAAGGTCCACCTGTCTCATGACCAACCTCTAAAGGTCCCTGTGAAGCTCTGAAAAAGTCACGAGAGATGAAACCATCCCAAGTGATGCCCTGTAATCCAAGCTGATGAACCACCAAAATTTTGATGAGAGCAAAATGGCAAATACTGTTGAACTGCTGCTGGGGGGTCTTGTGTTGCACAAGGGTGGTCATCCTCTCTATGTTTTGGCATATGAAGTAAGGGATGTTCATCATCCATACCCAGGTAAAATGCATCAGCAGTCTAATGTGATAAGAATATAAGTGGGAGAACCGCCCCTCACAGCTGAAATACTTCATGATCAATTTCATTAATGGCGCAAATTCATCTTTGAGGTATCGGAAAGGAAAGACTCTCTTAAGCTGCCTTAGAAAACCTGGTTTGATGTATGGTTCATAGTGTTGGCGGTCAATCTTCTGTCTCTTATTCCATGGTTCTCCAATGTTTGGTATGCCGGTTGCCAATGAAATGGTTTCTGGTGTTAATGTGAAAGCAACACCAACGAGAGTAGCTTGATCACCATGTAAATGCAGTACAAACAAGCGAGCCAACTCATGATGAAACTGAACACTAGCAACCTTCTCACAAAATTCATAATATGGCTGACACTGAAAACAAGAGATGGCAAGAGGGCAAGCCTGTAATTCAGTAAGGGTGGTTGGTTCTTCTCTGATATGTCTGCCACCTCTATGAGGCCTCCGGGGTGCATGTTCCTCCATGGTTGAGTCACTTTGGGTCTCCACTTCATAATCAGATGAATGACCGGATGACATGACCGCTGGTATACAAAATTCCTTGGAGAAAACTGGTTGTTGATGTATGAAAACTATGTTGGATTGCCTTTTGTGTTGGACTTGACCTTTGTCACCAAGAGGAAAATAGGTAAACAAGGGACTATTAGGAGAGGGGAAAACTAGTGGGAAATTTTGGGACTATTGCGATAGAAGTAATTAGGGAAATATGGGATGGTTTGGGATTTTATGTGTAGGATTAGGGTTTAGGGTTTTACATTAGGAGATTTGTGAAAGAGAACTTGAGATAAGGGTTTAATGATTTTAGGGGGTAGGGAACAATGAAATCAGGGAAAAACTAGGATTAGGGAAATGAGGGAATGAAGGAAAGAGGATAAACTTGGTGGCAAATAGTTTTTAAAACCCTAGGCAACAACCTTTATGTGAGGAATTTGAAATGGTAGGGTTTGATAATTTGTTTAACCATTTCCACTCATCAATCATCATACCATAGCACAAATTTGGATAAATCACAGAGATGAAGGCTCTACCTGTCAAAACCGTGTAAGTTCTTGGTGATTTGGAGCAAAGGTTAGCAGTTTTAGGCCTTTTAACTGTATGCACCGCGCCTCCCTAGTGCGTTGCGCCCGTGTAAAATAACACTGCGTGTTTGCTCCCAGTGTGCGCGCCAGTGATTTACAACGATTTTTGCCCAATATCCTCACTTGTTCACAAAAATCGATTGGTGTTGCTTCCTCTTTGCTCTTGGCATGCAAATGAGAACATGAAAATGTCTTATATAGTGATGGCTTTGATTTTTGCTTCTCAAAAACCCACTTTCCTATGTTTTAGTTTTGGCACATTTTCATTTTAATACAACTCTGTTCTTTTTGTTTCCTCTTTGATTTCTTGGTTGAAATGATGAAACTTTTGTTAATTTTTTGCAAGGATGATGGCATATCTTGACAAAGGAAGACCAGGGCTGCACCTGGAGAATTCAACAACTGAATTTTTTTTTAAAATTACATGGCAATTTATTACAAAATGAAATGAAGAATTTTCTTCAAAACAAAGTTTTGAAGAAAAGTCATAGTCCAACAATATGATGATGAAATTTTTTGAAATAAAACTTGTTTAGAAACTCCCTCTGGCCTGCTGGCATTATTGGACACTTTGAAGATTGAATTCACTAAACCCTAGACCTAATGACTAAAATGACCCTTTGCTGACCAAGAGACCAAATATTGACTGTCATTGATTGGAAAATGATTTCGATGGACCTTGATGAAACGACCTAAGCCAACAGGTACAAGACATGAGGGGAATGAATGAAAAAGTCGTTTCATCAGATTATGGCATGCCCCTAACAAAATGCAGATGATCGAACTGTATGAGACACCTAAAAATGAAATGCAATAAGAGAAATGATCTTTGATGAAGGGATGTAAAGACCGACTCTAACAGGGAGCATTTGTCGCATCTTGCATTGGGGAATCTCTTGTATCCGTGTTTACTTGTTTTGGACTGGAAGGCTTTGTTGGTTTCTTCGCTTGATTATCTCTCTCGACTGAGGGGGAAGGCTTTGAAGCCCCCCCCAAGGGTCAACCATTGCAGTGTGGTCTATGCCAACAAGCTGTTATCGCGAGGAGAAAGGCTGATGGAAAATAGAGGTAGGGAGGGTTCAAACTGTGCTATTGCAGGGGCAAACAGAAAACCCTAGGTTGCAAAGCACGCTCAGTTGATTCCAAAATGTAACTCACTTGACGTTACATGTTATGCATGTTAGTGTAGGTTCTTTGCATGTTGTTCACAAAGCTAATATCATCATATCACATTATCATGCTAGAGTAGGTACATTTAGATTAGACTTGCATCTTAGTATATATTTAATTTTATGTATGGATTATTTTTTATAAACAAAACATGGGCGATAAAAGTGCACCTAATGCACAATCCCCCAACAATTGTATTGTGATGTGAAACTTATAGGTCTGGAGTCCTAGAAGATTGTTGGAGTTCTCATGACCTCTTCGCTTGAGTACATGGATCATGCGTTGTACAGTGTGCTCGTGTCCCACTTGGAGCTAAATGTTACCCACCAAAAGTGGGTGACCCCATAGGAGAACAATGTTATCCTAGTTATCTCTTAAACCAACAACTGGCAGCCCTGAGAGGCATCTAGTAGTCGATGTGTTGTGCCATTCATATCCCTGTCACCTTCATCGGTCTTATGTCCCCTGCCCATTTGTTAGGATTAGATGTTCGAAGGTGGACTTCTAGTAAATAGGTAATTTATTCATTTTTCATTTGGGTGCTTATGCTTGTTTTTATTTTGGCCATTCAGCATGGATTATTGTGTGACTTGGAAGATAGAAGGGTCTTGGCCGTAGTTTTTTTCCCTCACATTAAATGGGAGGCTAGTTTTCAATGCTAGTCCAATGAGATTCCCTCTAATGACTTATAGCTTTAGGAAGGGGCACTACTTGGGAATCCATGGTTGAGAGAACATGTTTCGTTTATCTCTTTCCATACTTATCACTCCCCTCTATACATTACGAGCCCTTATTAAACTTTATTCTCTGGGTCCACTTGTCCATTGATTCATTAGAATCTGGCATGTTCACTTCCCCTTTCCACATATCTAATCCAGGTCTGGAAACGTTGCCTGCAGAAGGATGATACAGCTAAAAGGAAAGAAAAAACAGATGATGGTCTTGACAAGGTTAATCCTCTCTTTAGACAGAGACGATCCCTCTAGCCCAATGAGTGGGTCTAACAACTGAAGGGACAATCAACTAGACATCTTCCTAGATTATGATTGAAAAATAGAACAAGAGAGAAGGCCTACCTTGCTTCGATGCTAATCTGATTTCCTTTGTTGCGATCCTCGAACCGCTTGTGTCAAGGTCTTGTTCCTGCTTCTTTTAGTGCTTATGTACTTGCACAAATGACTAAGAGACAACAAAGCATGCCAAAACCAATAGAAAATCCAATAATAATTTATTTAGCTGATCAAGGAATGCCAAACAAATAGATACATGAACATATATACTTTGGGAATATGAACCAACAGTTGTATTATATTTAAAGGATAAAGGGGAAGCTTACAACCATAGCCTTGATGTTGAAAGGATCTCCTTGAGTGGTAATCCAAGTCCAAGCCAAGAAACTCTCCAATGCTCCTTCTCCAAGTCTAATGAATAACCTCTAAGCACAAGCTCAGCATAGGGGTGCAAATGGACATAGATCAACCATTTGGGAATGGTAAAGGGGAGATTTATAGGCTCGGAGAGGGATTTAGGCCTCCTCCAAAGATAGGATTAGGCCCACATCTTAAGGAGGTAGCTCATAGGGATGAGACTAAGAGGTCAAATTAGGAGGATTCGACCTCATCTATGTGAAACCACCTCCAGCTCGCCGCTCTGAAAGCTTCTAGATAATGAAGCTTGTCATCCTATTTGGGAAGACTTCCCTTTTTAGACCATCGCGGGTATGAGAGAGAACAGAGCGATGCCATCGCTGACTCAACAAGGTGCAACAGGCGATCATCATGGTTTTGAGCTTCATAAGGGCGATGATTCTCATTTTATGGTTTCATGAGCTATTTCGTTAGGGAAAGCTCTAGATATTTTCCAGGCAAAGTTAAAGGAGGGATATGAGCTATATACATAGATGAGTATATTTTATAATGATCGTGTTTCAAGAACTTCAGGGTATGTCACATGGAAGTGTAGGAGGCATGACAAAATACTGTGTAATAGATGCCCCCTAAAGCATGAAGGCAAAATGAGGAGTGATGGATGAAATGCTTTACGAGCTTTCGGCAAGGACGAAGACACACACTGTCAGTAGACCTGCAAATCAAGGACACATATACATATACATATCTGAGATTAAGACATGAATCCAAGACATGGATGCAACCATCCAGATAACAAGGATCAATATAAATACTAAGTCTCACGGTATGGTCACAGTGATCCGTATAGTAGAAACATGTGTACAATCATGAATAACATAAAAATCCATGCATCCTGAGCCATAACAGACAAGACTCAGGGTCTTGCACTTCATCTCGACCTGATTAAAGTACGAATTCTAACATGTGAATGAATGTGTCACAATAGAACATGCTAGAAAATCACCTGATTAACAACCATTGATGTGGACCATTAACATGTATGAGAGAAACCACCACTAATGAAAATGGCTCTCAAGGTACAATAGTACAATCCGTGAATGTGATAATGAAGTTGAGGTAAAACAATCGTGGAATCACCTGAATAAAAGCTAATAATGAAGACCTGTCATGAGATTCGAAGAACTGACCATTAGGGCATATCAGCTCTAAGGTATTGAAAGGGAGTTCCTAAGTCATCTTCCTGGGTAGTGAGACAAATTTGACAGGAAGTGACTTGTTGAAGGAGCGCAATGATGAATCCCCCATCATCGACATGAAACAAGGAATAAAGTGGTATGATATTCGTGACCATAGAAATGACTCAAAAATGTATAGGTAAATAACTACAGATTGGACTTCTCTTGAACATATTAGCGACACAACTCCGGAGTGTGGCAACATCTGACTCAACATGGGACTAAAGGTCATGATGACAATGTGGAATAGTCAAATGAGAGGACAAGTGACTGAGTTAGGATATCCCAAACCCAACACGAGAGCAGAAGAGTGTCATATTCAAGAGTGACATGCTGCCTATACAAAGGATGTATCATCTTCATTTTTCCCTGTTATTTCTAACGAGTACCCCAATTATTTTTATCACAAGCTCGAAGGGGATAACATATGCTTGTTATGTAAGTTCATTCTTCGAATGAATCCATCCTAGTAATTTTTACGAGCCCTAGGAAAGTTATGCTCTATCTCATCATTGTGATGGGTCTTTCATTGTAAATTTTTAATGAGTTCAACATAAGAATAACTCAGTATATTTGTCATATTTAGAGAGTTTTAAAAACAAACAAAAAAGAAAATTGAATAATGTCCCTTTTCGTAATTTGTCCTTCAAACTCGAAAAGGCAAAAAAAAAAATCCGAAGGAACCACTTGACCATATCAACCAAAGTGTACCTTTTTCGTGAGTAGTCAATCTCAACTCGAAAAGGGGTAAACATATACTGAGGTGACGTCGATTCATTTAATTTAACGAGTTCTAAAATACAATTACTCGACAATATTTTCATATTTTTGGAGTCTGAAAAGAGTTGAAAGAGGACTCCTCCTGGAGAAACGAGTGGTACAAAAGGATAACAACTGGTTCTGGTAATGATGGAACTACTCAAAACATGTAATGGTCAAGAGGCTGGCTAATAAGACCACTCATTGCATATGTTCCTCAGGAAAGGGTTAAACAACCAAGTGAAAGCATATGATCGGCCAAAGAGATGGTGATGATGGAATGAGAGAACCAAGGTTAATCTAACCAAAAAAGGCTGATAAAAACAACAATCACGAGATGGAAAGTGGGAATGGTTTCACTTTTACACAAGCCTGAAACATCAGAAACTATGCTTGAGTATACTTGAAGATGGTTTCATTTTTCACAAGCTTGAAACATGAGAAAAAAAATGCTTGGATTTGGTTTCATTTTTACACAAGCTTGAAACAAAGATAAACTATGCTTGAGATAAGTTTGCATGCCCCCAACATAATGACTCAATTCGAGGTACAATCCCCCCAAGCTTCATTTCATTCAACCAAACGTAGGAGGACAAGTGACTAAATGAAGGTTCACTTATGAGATTAAGTGAAAGACTTGACTTGGATTTTACGAGATCTAATCAAGAGTCAAATTGGAAGGGAATTTGTTTCATTTTTTAATGAGCTTGAAACAGGAAAAGAACCATGCTCATGACACTTATTTCATTTTTTAACGAGGTTGACATAGCAAAAGAACTATCCTCATGGAACCTATTTCATGTTTTAACGAGGTTGAAATAGTAAAAGAACTATCCTCATATCCCTTGTTTCATTTTTTATGGAGCTTGACACAAGAAAAGAACCATGGTCCATAGTCCTTGTTTCATTTTTTAACGAGCTTGACACAAGACACGAAACTCTGCTCCAGGATCCTTGTTTCATTTTTTAACAAGATTAACACAAGACAAGGAAGTCTACTCCATCCCTTGATCACAGATCAAAAGAGGCCATGGCTTCTAATAGTTTCTCATTAGAAGGGATAACAAAACTTTGGAAGGGATACATGTCTAGGGATCCAAAGGAAAAATCAGGCTTTAATGTCCCTAGTACATGATGTACTCCATCACCGATGAGATCATCAGTAAATGTGGGCATGGAACAGGTGGCCACGTAATTAACCTGTGGTGAGGGTGATACTGCTTGCACATAGGAACCATATAGGGACGGTGGTTGAGTGGGAGATGATTCAAGACCAATGAATGTAAGCTGATCAATGATCACAATGCTTCCTTCATGCGGGAAACACATCACTCAAAAGAGGGAGGAAATAAGAGCTTCCATCACATAAATACAATCACGGCCAAGGAGTAGATTAAAATCCAACAAGCCTTGGACAACCATCACGTCTATATAGACAACCTTTCTTCCCAAAGTAATAGGCAACTTAGGAAGGATTCCTAACAGTTGACTGGTTCCTCTGTTAAAAGCTAATAGATTCTAGGTGACAGGGACAAGCTAAGGAGAACCTCAAGCTTACGAAGCCATTGAGGACAGGATACTAACATATGTGCCCTCATCTATAACTGTGCTAGGTATGACCAACTAGACATCTTCCCAGATTATGATTTGAAAATAGAACAAGAGAGAAGGCCTACCTTGCTCTGATGCTAATCCAATTTCCTTTGTTGCGATCCTTGAACCGCTTGTGTCAAGGTCTTGTTCTTGCTTCTTTCAGCGCTTATGTACCTACACAAACAATCAAGATACAACAAACCATGCCAAAACAAATAACAAATCCAATAATAATCTATTTAGATGATCAAGGAATCCCAAACAAATACATACATGAACATATATACTTTGGGAAGATGAACCAACAGTTGTATTATTATTTAAAGAATAAAGGTGAAGCTTACAACCATAGCCTTCATGTTGAAAGGGTCTCGTTGAGTGGAAATCCAAGTCCAAGCCAAGAAACTCTCCAACACTCCTTCTCCAAGTCTAATGAATAACGTCTAAGCACAAGCTCAACATAGGGGTGCAAATGGACATAGATCAACCATTTGGGAATGGTAGAGGGGAAATTTATAGGCTCGGAGATAGAGTTAGGCCCCCTCCAAAGATAGGATTAGGCCCACATCTTAAGGAGGTAGCTCATAGGGATGAGACCAAGAGGTCAAATTAGGAGGATTCGACCTCATCTATGCGAAGCCACCTCCAACTTGCCGCTTTGGAAGCTTCTAGATCACGAAGCTTCTCATCCTCTTTGGGAAAACTTCCTTTTTTAGACCATCGCAGATATGAGAGAGAACATAGTGATGCCATTGTTGGCTTAAAAAGGCGCAACAAGTGATCATCATGATTTTGAGCTTCATAAGGGCGATGATTCTCATTTTAGGGTTTCATGAGCTATTTCTTTAGGGAAAGCTCTAGATAGTTTCCAGGCAAAGTTAAAGGAGGGATACGAGTTGTATACATTGATGAGTATAATGTATAATGATCATGTTTTGGGTACTTCAGGGTATGTCACAAGGAAGTGCAGGAGGCGTTACAAAATACTATGTAATAGATGGCCACAAGCAAGAAACAAAAAGGAAGAAAATTATAAAATGCAAAAGATGGTCAAGATATTAATATTAGCACATGGGAAAAAGACAAGGATGAGCTATAACGTTTATTATTATTTCCATCACTAAGTTGTTTGGGCAAATGTTTTGTTATCACATCACAAAAAAATGAATCCTTGCATGTCCCAATCTTTGGTAGGTGATGAACCATCCCACCACTAAAGGGTAACCATCGTTATACATCATTCATTGCATGCTCTCATTTCCTAGAGCTTCGAGCAGTAATATAAAGAAAAAATCAAGAAAAACCAAAAGCTAATAAGAGGGGTGGAAAAAAAAAAGGTTGGGGTAACTCATGCATCCGTAATTACTCCCTCCTTACATCCCCAGTATGTGGAATTTGTCATTATTGCTACCCGTTTGAGTATGGAATTTGGCCTTCATACCCCTTCTCCCCTTCTGTTCCATCATTATTCACATGGCAATTATTGATTGAAGGGAGGACTGAGGACATGTTAATTATGTTTGGGGGTTATAAACACCTTAAAGGCTCTTCGTTTAGACACTCCTACCCAGGGAGGTAACAATTTTACGTGATTAAGGCCCCAATTTTGGAAGAGAAACCTTTAATAAGTGTTACACTTCCCATTACTTGCAAGCTTGGTTCATTTAGATGAAAAAATGATTAAATGTACTTGATTTCATAAGTTGTAGCACCAGATATAATTGTGTGTGGATAGCAGGATTCATTATGGGTTGGTGTTGACTGTGCTAGATCTGCCAACATTCAAGGGTTCTCCCCGATATGTGGTCCAAATTATACCTCACACCGTTTTGGATAGGAGCCCCATATGGAATATGGCCCAGTTACCAGTTGTCTTAAAGATATTCCTTGGCTCTAACTGTCAGCAAGAGATAGGGGTGAAAATGTGCCTTAAAAAAAAAAGGGGTGTGCCTGGTGAGTGTTCGTTCATATGTGTGTTAAATTTATTTAACTGCGGAGGGGGGAGAGAAGTGTTCCTCTAAGAGAGAGGTAATAGTACCACCCTATTAGAGACACACGCAAACTAGAAGAATTGGTTCAATATCAAGCATAATAATACATAGAGATGCGACAATCATTGTAACCAATGCAACAAGGAAGATTTGTATAATATCTAGCGGAATGACAACGATAATAACAATTACAAAAAATTATCAATATGATAAGTACCAAAATAACCTTAATTGTTCAACTACTTTAGCACAGATAAAAGCAAACATGAATTACAAACATTCACAGAATAGTCTTACAAATATCCATAATCCATGCATGAAGAACGTGCTAGCCATAAGGCTTCTGATATTAAGTAAAAATTCCAAGACACATGTATACAATGAACACCAGTAGCTCCAATAGCGGAGCGTTGTAGCCACTCCTTGCTCCTCAAAAGAACTAGATTATATCTCTAATGCTTTATGGGAGGAGCTTAGGTGAAAATTCCCTTGCTCATACATTGAAGGTGTATATATAACAAAGAGGAGGTGATGCTTCATTCTCCTTGTGACTCTTCATCTACCGTCATGACTGTTTGACTTCCTATGACTTTTCAACTTTACATGACCCTTCAAATTCTATACATTTCCTTTGGACTTTCACTTTATAATACATTTTCAAAACATAATGTTGGGCATGGAATCCCCCCAAGGCATGTTTTGGGGCTTAAAGCCCAAGTTTTGACCAAATCTTGTTGTAAAATCTTCGTGAATTGCAGTGGCGGGGCGTCAAAGTATGATAGAGTCACAGGGTTGTCCGCCCTAGTTTTGTAATGTAATGTCGGCTGGATAGACCTACCCATGGTCTGCGGACCATGAGATTGTATAAATAAAGCGAGGCTCTAAGTGTAAAAGGGGAGTAACTAAGAATAAGGAAGTCTAAGTGGCTGAGTCAAAGTGTAGAGTGTGTCTGTGGGTTGTAGAGTAGGAGAAGGCTCTACAGCTATGTGCACAGAGGCCTAGTAGTCCGTAGCTGAGTGCATGGACCCTTGCAGTTGAGTGCGCAGGGCGAGTCGAGTCTGTAATTGTGGAAAGAATCAATAAAGAGAAGTTTTGCTATAATTCTGTGTATCTGTTCTTGGGTCAATGCATGATTGATATAATTTGCAAATATACTGCTTATTTACCATGCGCACCTATATGAAGGTTCTATGTTGTTAAGTATAACTTAAAGCACTCAAGTAGCCAAAGATAATTAACTAATATTGGAATATAAACAAGTTTTTGGGTAATAACACAGAGTGCATTACACAGCCCTTGGGTAGGGCTGCACGAAGGCAGTATATCAGGCCATGAGGAAAGGGGAAGTGCGTGAAGCAACCTGCGCGCAGGGACAAACCATGGACCAGTCGAACCCATCAAACATCTCCAAGGTGCGGAAACCTGGTTCTAGCACCCTCCCATACTACTTCAGGTGAGACCTCAGTCCGCGGTCTACGCACTGTTGCCGAAAGGGCCGGTAGTATCGGGATTTGTTTATCTAATTAGCTCCGAACCTGGGTCAGGCCCCAACAAGCCAACAAATGGTTCCATTCCTGGGACTGAGATCTGCATAGAGATGTCTAATGTCGTATCACTAGAATCTAACAAAGAAATGAATTGAAGAGTGGTTGGATAGAAAGATTCATGAGTTCGTGGCGTAGGAAAACAAGAATCCATGGTTATCAAAGGAAGAGTGGTTAGATTACTACTTGTATACGAAGATCCATGAAATTTTCTTTTCATCCTTCCCTACTAAGTTGTATGAGCAGATCACGAGGCTATCTAATAGCCAGGGAAGGTGTAAACTCGACAAACTTATTGTGTGGACTCCAGAATTGGTGCGCAGACTCGAAGCATTGGAAGATAAGATCACGCATGTTGTCGATCACTGGCTAGATCGAATCATAGGAAGGTTCATCACCGAATTCGCAGTAGATACTTCTGTCAGCTATAGTGAGGCAGAATGACGCTTCCTCAAGGGAACACGAGGTGAGTATGTTAAATCTTTGAACACTTGGATTAAAATGCTACTATGTGAAAAGCAGGTTATGCGAATAAATTGATGTTTGGGGCTACATGGAGTGGGAGGATCTTCAGAAACGAAGGTAGCACAAAACTAGAAGCTAGCCCCTTTATTTCACTTCTGCGAGAAGGTGAAGAGGAACTCGTGAAGGTTTCACCAAGAAGTGCGATCTGTTATCTCAAAATCAGACCCTGGAAGGCTGCAGACCAGGAAGACTTCAAGTAACTGTTTCAAACCTACTTTAGGCTGAGGCTTAGCCTCCTCAACCAGAGAGGGCTCTCTCTAGATGGGTTAATGATTTTGATTAAAGATAAGATGGCTAACTCTAATATAACAACTCTAAGAAATATAAATGGTGGAAACACTTTTAATTACTATCCATTGGGCTTATGGAGTCAACACACCTCAATAAAACAATGAGCTCAACCTTACATGGAAGTCAGGGCATTCAGCATTCAAACATTCAGAATATAAACTCATATAGGACCACACAGTTTATAAATGTATACAGGAAGTTAGAGCACATTCAGTGAATTCTGAGTGATTATACATCCATAAAACTACAAGAATTAGGGAAAGGACAACATCACATATTCTGAATATAAAAAATCCCTCATGAATCCTGAGAAGTAAGGCAAAATATGTATTACTGAAACTGAGTCTTACATAAGCCAAATACAAGCTTTTCTCATAAAATTTCCAACCCTGAGTACATTGATGCTTCAACTATATATAGAGCTCTTTACATAACTGATATTCATCCTCAAGCATGAGGGGAATTCGAATTCATCCTACTATGACACCTAATGATACTTAAAACTAACTATTAAATGCAAATGACACCTAACTAGGAGTCCCAGAGACCTAATACAACTAGGAGTGTAACTCCTTATTATGATTACAACAACCTTATCTAAATATTTAAAGCATTCTTTGACACCTAAAAATCCATAAAGTCTAATTTGATGAAGCCTCCCACGTGGTCATCTGACTGCTGAAGACAAACCCTAGAAATTAGGGAATATGTTTCCATGTTTTTAGGTTTAGGATCCTTGAAAATGGCACGTGGGACAGAGCCTTTATCTCCTCATCCATGACACATTTTTCGAAACTGAAGGAGGTTTTTGTAGTCCAGGATGTCTATAACAAAAACCTCTCTTGGTTTTTTAAAATACTTCTCCAGCGGTCCAGATTCGATCCTTGATGTTCCTAGAAACTAGGAGACTGTCCCTTGCTCTGTTCTTGCTGAAAAATGGGTCTTGGGACAGAGCTCATAACTTCTCCCAAATACCGTATTTAGAAAAACTGAAGGAGGCTTTTGTGAACCAATCTAGTATGAAAAAAAACCTCTCTTTGTTTTTTGAAACACCTTCCCTACCTCCCAGAATTTTCCTTTGAAAAATAGGTGTAAAACAGAGATATATGCCTGTGAAAAACTTGCACCTACAGCAGTTTCGTAGCGCAACTTTGGTCCATCATTTCTCCCAGATAGTAATGGATTTGAAGAAAGTAGAAGATGTTTTTGTACTTCATTATCTTAGGAATGAAAACCTCTTTCACTTTTCAGAGAGGCATTTTCCACTGCTCAGAAACGCTTATAGAAGTTGACTGGTAGAAACTAGGAGAGAAAGTTCCTCCTTTTTTGCTTTTGGTCTTCACAAGGATATTCGAAAGCAATTATGCCTACTATCCTTCTTTGATTACAAAAAAATGTTTTGAAATATTTTTCTTTTCATGTGTAGACCTTGCCCATGTACCTGTATGAAGACAAAACCTTCTTCAACGCTGTTTGAAGTATGATGAAAAATACTTGCTGTGATTACTTTTATAACAAATGGCTTATGGTTCATATATGCTTTTCCTTTGCCCTTTTTGCCCTTGCTATATGTTTGTGTTGTGTGAATGATCCTTATTCAGAAACTCCCTTTCAAAAAGGTTTCCCTTTTTTTCCTCAAAACTGGTCAACTATATCAAAATATGCAGCTACAGCAGTTTCATAGCGCGCTACGAAACTGCTGATGTAATCACCAAAACACAGTTTTAATGCCAATTCAACTCTCTTGATCTTTCCTTTGCTTGAAATGGCCTTTCCATCTACCATGAAGTTGTTCAAAACTTACATGCCTTGCTTGAGCCTTCAAAGAACTCTGATGTATGCTGACCCTGAGTTTGCCAAGTGTTTCTTATGCATGAAAGGAACTTGAGAATAACCAAGGCCAATTCTCCCTTACCTTACCCTTTTCCTTTGAAATCTTTTCAGTGATAACACGATCAATCTGATAAAGCAGAGAATTCCATGCATACCACCCCCACCCACACCACCACCAATTTCACCATCTTCACCTCCGACTTCGCCCATACCACCTCCGCCACCACTACGAAGCAGTATGGCCAGCGCGATAAAGCTACAAGTGTTCAAGGGAGTAGGGAATGAAGATCCAGACCAATTTTGGTTCATGGTAAAATCTGTATGGGAAGCAACATAAAGAAGGCAACATTGGTCAGCGCTCTACAGGATCGCGCTCTGACCTAGTACATTAAGCATTCCAATGACAATTTGAATGCGGGGATAACAGATATCCAAGCTGATCTAAACAAGGAATTTAACAGGCCAAAATCAGAGGCACAGTCGATCATTGGATTCAATGAAATCACCATGCTACCAGGCGAAACCTTGTGGGAGTTGGATCAAATATTGAAGTGCACGATTCGCGAAGCGAACATGACCTTAACAGATGGGTAGCACCGCGAATGGTTTTTAGCCTTGTTAACACTGCATCTACAAAACACGTTATTGCAACAAAGACTAACCACTCAGGCTGAGGCTTTGAAGGTCGCAATGAGATTGCACGAGACTCCGATACAAGATCCTAACTTGGGAGTCCAACAGATTCACGTGTAGTTGAAAGACTTGTGCCTGGAGATGCAGAGTTTGAAACAAGATAGGACGACTCATCCAGAAGTGTGCGGCGAGGTATGGTGTGTCAAGTGCAAGGGCCAGGGGAACGACAAGGACCACTACTCGGTGTTCGCAAATTACCTTGCGGGAGGAGGACCAATGCCATTGAGACCAGAGGCACAAGTAGGACCAAGGGCAGTGCCTGCATTATGGTGCGTGATTTTTCATATAGGAGGAAAACATGCTATAGATAACTACCATTTACTATAGAAATATATGCAGAATTCCCAGCAGTTGTTCTGTAATTTCTGCAGGTCAGTAGGCCATAATGAGCGCACCTGTAGAGTTATGAATTGATGATGGATTAGACTCCTACCTACAGAGTTCAGGCCGAAACATGACCCCTTGATCAAAACGCAGGAATGGTGCACACTGGATTTCAGGGGCGCGGACGAGGCAAAGGTGGAATGGGACCAGGAAGAGGTCGTGGACAGCTGATATGTTACAATTGCAGAGGGCCGGGGTATTATGCTCGCGATTGTACAAATCCAACGAGACCATCATGCTTATATTGTACACAGTTTGATCATGAGACAGAGGACTGTCCCACACTGATAGCAAGGTTGCGCGATAAAGGAGCACTCCAGCCTACCCCGACTTAGAACCTGCAAATGATGAGGTCTATGTCACGCGAGGAAGACCCTAATGTAAATATCGTGCTCCGAAGTGGTATTACTATAGGGGATGACAAAGGAAAGTAGCCCGAAGAAAGTGCCTGGGTTTGCAAGGCTCCAACAAAGGAACCAGAATTTGATTTGGAGCACGCAAAGGAGACATTCATGGAAGCTAAGAGGAGCTTCACGGATGCCTCCACTTCAGGAAGTAAAGATAGAATGGAACCGAAAATGGACTCATCGATGCTCACTATATTCTTGGAGACATGCATGAAGCTACTGCGCAACAACAAGGCTATGAAGGGGCTCTAAGAACTCATAACTAGATGTGTTGGGACTGCGCCAGGAGAACCGCGCGTAGTCTGGAAGCTCGGGAAGCACAGGACATGAACAAGAAGGGAGATGAGATTGACCACGTAGATCAGAGAATATGAGATGGATCAAGTGATTCTGGATGTAGGATCGAATGCGAACATCCTGCCAAAGCAGACATGGAGTGCATAGGAAAGCCTGCACTACAATGGTCTCCTATCCAACTGTGAATGGCGAACTAGCAAAATATCCTACCTAAGGGGAGATTGCAGGGAATCACAGTAGATATCGAAGGAGCAAGCATGCTAGTAGATTTCAAAGTGATAGAGATTGTTGATGACAACAATCCCTATCCTACGCTACTGGGAATAGATTGGGCCACTGACATGAATGGAGTGATAAATCTAAAGAAGCACAAGATGATTTTTGAGAAAGAGTCACTGTGTGTAGTGGTACCTTTAGACCTTGCAAAAGTATCGTGCTACACAGAGCCAGTGGGCGACTACGACAACGACGATGATATAGATTGTATCTACAAGATAACTACGCACAAGAAAGACTGGGTAAATCCAATCGCGGATGGCCGAATATCGTGGGAGTGCGAAATCTCCTGTACATCAGATTCTGACGAAGAGATAGAACGATGGCAACACGAGGTAACCACACTCAACTGTAACATGATGACAAGGTCACTGTGCTGCATAACAACAAAGGTAAGAGATCTGCCTATGTACGACGGGTTAGGTGAAGTGGAGGAGTTCCTGAACAAATTTGAGGAGAAGTGCTGGAACAATAGCGTTTAGGCGCTCTGAAATGGGTACTACATGCTACACCCACAAGGTGGTGGGGTACGCACCATAAGAGTTTTTAGGACTGGCATGACTGCTGAAGGATGATGCGCCTACGATTTGGGAAGCCTCAGATGTGGTTAAAAGACAAGTATGACAAATGAAGTGACCCATGCACCCTCCTTTCCAGGTGGGTACAAGCATATGGTACGAAACTTGCAGGAATACACATAGTACTCACGGTAGGAGACATGATCAAGATGCAGGTGTGTGCAAGACAATGGCGCGAATGACCCCTCCATTTGGGACCAGGAAGTATGGTAAGACCAAGCGCGCAGAAGCATATTCATGTAGAATCTTTTGACAAAGTACGCAAAGCACTAAACATGGTCCACCATGTGAAGTGGTCTGACTCGGACCTGCGTGTACCAGCGGTTCTTTGGGCATATAGGACGGTGTGCAAAACCCTGACTACGATGGCACCTTCGAAGCTGAAGTATGAAGCAAATGCTGTAATCCCCATGGAGCATGAAAAGCCTAGTCTGCGCATAGTAGCACCAGTAGATGTGATGGTTTGCGAAGCCTGGAAAGAAGGGATCACACAGCCGCAAGAAGCATAACACATGGGACTTCAGGAAGAAATCCAACAGGGAAATTTTAGGCTCCAATAACTTGAAAAAGAAAGGGTGCGATTAAGGTGGAAAAATGCTTTGGTAGAAGCGAAAGTCAAGAAGCTGGAAGACGAGATAAGGGACGAGTTTCTCAATAAGAAGACCACGGTGATAAAACAGGGTGTGCATGATCATGCTGACAAGATTGAGGACTATCGCTCCAAATTGATCAGTCTGATGCCTTTGCATGGACTGCATATTACTAAGAGAATTAACTAGGGTGATGCGCTGCGGAGGATAAGGTGTGAGACGCCGCTAGTAATGGTAAAAGGTAGGTATTTCCCAGGAAGAATGCTGAATGATCGGAGGAAACCGCACATAGGTGGTGCAACCACCTGACTAGCTGAGGGAGGAACAGTCTTAGTGCTCCAAGTAGGTCAAAGGAAGCACAAGACTATAAAATACTCTACCTAGAAGCTACGTGAGGTTGGAGCTACGCGTAGAAACATAAAGTCACAAGGTCCGCGACCGAGCACAGGGGGCAGCACTGCCGCGCGGGTTGGCCAGAAAATGACCTTTGAAGTCACTATTCATGATGGGATGCTCGACTTGAGGCCAAATGAAGTGGGCGACAGGCATTTAAGACACGAGTTATGGGTAAGATTTGGAAAAATCTACTGCAAAGGAAGCATTAATGAATTGGATTTGGGGGGAATGGTCGAATTCAAAATAAAAAAGTGCTATAAAATACAAAGGGTTGCCCACACTTGGTCATTTGTGAATTGAGCGATTGAGCAGAACCCTGATTGTTGTGAGCCGAGCGTTAATTGAGCCACTGAGTTCACGAGTGCTAGATTTATGGACGAATACGATGGCAACAACTAAGGACGTTATGGAGATAACTGAAATGATTACCGGAGAGGCCGCAAAGGCCTTGGCTATGGGAGATGCTCCAAAAGGAGTCGGGATTGTGGTAGAAATCCCAAAATCATTGCACACGCCAAGACCTAAGAAGGATAAACAAGCGATGTCTCCCGTACATATGTCCCCGCGGAACCCGCTACGTAGCAAGCTGTCAATGGAGGAGTAGGGGAAAGTTGTCACCATAGAGATGGATGAAGAAGAAGAAGATCTGGAGGATCTTATCATTGTAGAGGATGAGGATGAAGGCATGGAGGAGGACACTTAGCCTGCGCACCCCACAACAAAATTTCCCGCCTATGTCCCCCCATGAAAAGGGAAGGCGAAAGTGCCCAAGGACCTAGACGAGACCAAGAGCTCACTCTAGACCCCGCTCCTCCTAGACAACGTTATTTTTGAGGGAACGCACCTGGGGTGGGTACCAAGCCTAAAATTTGAAGATTGGGACCTCGATGACCACAAGAAGTTCCCTCACCTTGAGACAAGGAAACTCATGCAGCCCAAGCAGAACGCCGCGACGGGGTTGACAGAGTTAGAGCCGCGGAAGTGGTTGCACAAAGTGGAAAACGCTGGGCTATTAAACCTGCTCTGGGTGCTGCACTTCTACTGTACCCCAATAACCATTTTCATCATCAGGCAGTTGCTCTTCCTGGTGCATGATGGGTCCTTTTGGCTGGAGGATCCCATCCCCATCACGGAAGACTTGATTCATTGCGTCTCCCGGCTTCCATGTAAATTAGAGGACCTCGCAGACATATCAGAAGGGAAGGGCAGTGACTTGGCCATCACGGAGGCCATGAATAAAAAATACAAGCTGGAAAAGAAGAAGAGGGGCTACACCATCTCCAGCATCAAGGAGAAAGCAGTGCGCATGGCGACCGAAATCCTGGCAGGAAATGTCATGCACAAGTGACGCATGGACGAAGTACCTGTGCCGATGGTAGCACTGGCTGAGCAATGCATGGAGGGTGTTCAGTTTAACTGGTCTGAGTTCCTCTGTAAGGAGTTTTATAAAATTGTTGTGAAGCTCAGGAATAGGGAAAAACATTCCACTATGCATGGCCTCTGCTGTCCATAGGCTCGTGGTTAGGGAATTGCCAGAGGATAGTCAATTCCCCATAATTGACAAGGATTTACCGGAGGCCACGAATTATGCTTTGCTCTTGGCAACAAAGGATGCTAAGAAGATCCGCAATAGTAAAATCTTCTAGGTGTTCATGGAAATGAACCTCAGAATGGGGATCAACCCAAGTCGCGGTTGTCGCGCACTATCTACAACAGTCTGTAGAGTTTTGTAGAATTCAAAGCAGACATGCATAAAATTTACATCAGGGCATGCAAGGACCCGATGAATCAGTGGATAAAGCAACCCTTTGTAGCCACATACGACGTCATTTTTAATGTATTGGAGGCATGGCCACCGGAGTGGCATGCCCCAGACATCGCAGAGCTCGAGAAGTCAGTGGCGCAAGGAAAGAAAGATGAGGCCAAGCTGCGCATCACAAAATTGGCCGAAAAGCGAAGGAAAGAAGCAGCGGCAGTAGAAGTGTGAGCGGCGCGGGACACGACACAAAAAGCAGCTGAGTAGGAAAATGCTGCAGCAACAACAACAAGACAGGAGGCCGCCGCGAAGGCGAGGGAGGGCCACACGACACAGGGGCAGGAAGTAGAGGAAGTAGAGACAGAATAAGGAGGCATGAACCCACAAACCACGTCAACACAACTGAAGCACCAGCACCAAGCAAAGTGGGCAGGGTTGCGTAAGAACTTCAAGGCCTCGAAATTGTCTATTGACACGATCACCCTAACTGAGGGTGATCTACACAACATTGGCAAGACGGTGCGTGATGTCACCAATGAGGATCTACAAGATTTCATTCAGGAGAACCATATTGTGTTGGGGGGCCTCAGAGCGCAGTTGCAGGAATTACAGGCATGCCCATCTCAAGTTGGTACCTTTTCGACCAGCCTCGCAGTCGGCTCAACAATAGAAAAATAGATGTTGCTCGTGCGGATGACAAACACCATAATGCTGCTAGAAGGGGAAATAATGACATCAAATGAGGCCGACAGGCCTTCGGTTAGCATGCTGAAAGGTCTCGGTATCAATCTAGCTACACTCCCACGAGAGATGCTATATGTGTTGTAGGATGGGATAACTGCAGAGCTGCGAGCTAGGGAGAGCCGTGCACTGCAAGTCCTTAGTGAGCAGAAAATCAATATGGAACAATTAAGCTTGCAGTGCGATGAAGTGGTGTCACAGAATCAACAGCTGGTACAGGTGATAGATGATGCTTGCCAAAGCGTCTTGAAGCTGACCATCCTAGCAGAGGTGCAGATCCACAGGATAGTAGTAGGGGTCTGTGAGGTGAGGGAAGAAATAACAAAGGTTTAATTGGAGTTGAACCTTTAGATCACCGAGTTGCGGTTAAAGGTGAAGCCATCCACTCCCCCATAAGTCAGTGAACAAATGTGCTAGCGCTATCACAGCGGGATTGGAGGAAATTGGTAGTGCAGTGCGAGATTGCACCAGCATGTTGGAAGAATCATTTGAGGTCCTCACAAATCAGCAAGAGGACCCCAACATCCAGTGCTTGGAGACAGAGGCATGAGAACTCCAACAACAGTATGACAACATCAAAGGAACTACACAGATGGTGGGCCTCACTCAAAGGCTCACACGGATGTAGCAGGCTAAAGTGCTGAAAGAGCAGGTGGATGCGACACGACACAAGGAAGTAGTCCTAAAGGCGCGTGTTCAGCCTTGAATTGACGAGGCCTTCACCATCACCGTAGATATTGAAGGCAAGCTCGCACAAATGCATGGGATGCACACATTAATGCAAAGAAGCACTAAGGAATTTAAACTTTTGTGATCCATAACATTGTTTAGAGAATTTTCGGCGAAATCACATAAATAATCATTTGTCGACGCGTTTCGAACCAACCAGTGTGGTTCATCGTCAGGACAAGTTGAAGAACCGATCCAAACTATTTAACAAGCTAAGCTGGATCAGTTCTTCAACTTGTCCTGACGATGAACCACACTGGTTGGTTCGAAATGCGTCGACAAATGAATATTTATGTGATTTCACCGAAAATTCTCTAAGCAAAGAAGCACTCCTGACACAGAGGTCTCGGAACAATGAAGGCAGCAGATCCAACATGCAGCAGCTCAGTGCGCTAATAACCTCGACGCAGTTCGAGAACAGTTGGAGGGACTCTGCACAAAGATCGCCGCGTTGACATAGTGACTCGAGGGCGAGTCACAATGTTTGTGTTGGGGACTTGTTGGGCATGGAATCCCCCCAAGGCATTTTTTGGGGCTTAAAGCCAAAGTTTTGACCAAATCTTGTTGTAAAAGCTCCGCGAATTGCGAGGGTGGTGCGTGAAAGTATGATAGAGTCACAGGGTTGTCCACCCTAGTTTTGTAATGTAATGTCAGCTGGATAGACCTACCATGGTCCGTGGAACATGGGATTGTATAAATAGAGCGAGGCTCTAAGTGTAAAAAGGGAGTAACTAAGAATAAGGAAGTCTAAGTGGCTGAGTCAAAGTGTAGAGTGTGTCTGTGGGTCGTAAAGTAGGAGAAGGCTCTGTAGCTGAGTGCGCAGGGCGAATCGAGTCTGTAACCGTGGAAAGAATCAATAAAGAGAAATTTTTCTATACGTTTGTGTATCTGTTATTGGGTTAATGCATGACTGATATAATTTGCAAATATACTGTTTATTTAATGCGTGCCCTTGTATGAAGGTTCTATGTTGTTAAGTATAACTTAAAGCACTCAAGTAGGAAAAGAGAATTAACTAGTATTGGAATATAAGCAAGTTTTTAGGTAATAACGCAGAGCTCGTCGCACAACCTCTGGGTAGGGCTGTGTGAAGGTAGTATATCAGGCCACGAGGAATGGGGAAGTGCGCGAAGGAACCTATGCACATGGACAAACCGTGGGCCAATCGAACTCATCATACATCTCCAGGGTATGGAAACCTGGTTCTAGCACCCTCCCATACTACTTTGGGTGAGACCTTAGTCCGCGCTCTGCGGATTGTTGCCAAAATGGCTAGTAGTACCGAGATTTCTTTGGCTAATTAACTTCGAACCTGGGTCAGGCCCCAACAAGCCAACACATAATTTACATCATCCACAATATGGTGTGGCATGTGACAACTCATGACATGACATGACATGACACTACTAACATGGAATTCTTAAAGATATTTAAATGTCAATCCACTCTTGCTGCTCCTCGCTATGTGTCTGCTTGAGAATTCTCTTTCATCCACCTTCGTATGGCTTGATAGTAAAGAGTCTTCAATGATCTCAAGTCTTGAGTTGTGGTCGCAAACTAGTTTCCATTTGCTTTCTCTCGGTTGATCAGCTTGCATATTCATCTACAAAGAAGTCTTTAAACATGTTTCCCTTCTCCACCTCCTTCTTCATCATCTTTCCATGGCATGATAAGGTACCTGCATCTGCAATTCACTCATGACGAGATGATGTTAGTCCAAAAAAACCCTAGTCTTAGATAGTGAATATTGATCCATTGACTGAGTCAAAACCAGCTGGCAAGTTGGGAGAGGGGTTCAATGGCTGTGAAATTATGCAATTCAAATAGTCAGGGGTGATCCTTGAGCCTTGAGACTGCATAATGTGCATTCCAGGCAAGGCTAAGGGAGGAAACTGCACAATTTTGAAGGTTAGTGTGACAGAATGAGGGGATGGGCACTGAATCAGCCCATTGTGCAGCTATGGGAAACATAGGAGGTCGGGCCATTGTGAAATTATGTAGCTCGAGGGCTAAAGGGTTAAGCTTGAGGTTAGGGATTGCGCAATGCACAATTGAGGCCAGGTTGGGATGATGCATTGCTTAATTTTGGGAGCCAAGGTTTGGGCTTGAACACTGGAACTGCGCAGTGCAATAGTCCTAGGAGGTAGGAACTACACCTTATGCAATGTCAAGAGGCAAGGTCACAATTATAGGGTTGAGACTACACAATGCGTAGTTCAGGCAAGCTGGATGAAGCTGGGTTTCTTGGTCGAAAAGTTTTCAAAAATTGACTAAGTGTGGGGTCAGTGAGGTTGATGTGAATAATGATAAGACTTCGACTGTGATCACACCCTTAGAATACAAGACGGCACAACAACATAGGTCATCCTGGAATCGTGAACAACAAATTTCCCTCAGCGTGACAATTTTACGAACACATACGACAAGTGCAACACTAAAGATACACTTTGCAACGACTGTGATGACACTTAAGCGACACTGCTTAAAACTTTGGAAAATGAATAAGGTAGATGCTTACATGGTTGAATCAACTCATTTACACAATGGTGACCTCTTTAAACCACCAAAATAGGCCTATACACATTGTGCAACAACTAACATGCAAAAAGATGACATTTTGCATATCTCGCAAAAGGGACCGAAACACTTCAAGAAAACTTATGGAATGAGTTTCAGTGTTCGTGATGGCAATGTAAAATACTAAGGAAGGCTCCAAAATTGAGCATAGGCCAAAATTTTTGAAGGTATTGTAGCAGTGACAACACTTGGTGACACATTGGTAAAATTCCAACTTCTCTATTTTGGTTAACTCTTTCGTGCAAGGTCTTAGTTCTTCGAGGAGTATTAATTCATCACATAGATTACTTTGATCTCCCCATTTACCCCATGAATAAAAATGGCCCCCTTAATACATTTTTGGTTGAACACAACATAATATTCAACAATATTGCAATGTTTCGAGTTGGGAAGGGTAATGAAGTCCACAAGCTTCAAATTTTCAGAGTATAATTTTTCATCTCTGGTGTTGCTCCATTGCTCACAGGCTTCGATACTACCCCGACAAAGTCACTATAGGAACACAAACATTTCTCCCCTACTAGTGAGTCTGGTCAGTACCCCGGTAGAATTGCTTGCTTCACCTCTCTGCACAGGAAGCCTTTCTTTCTTTCACCTTTATTTATTTATTTTATAGGGCTGTGCATTGGCACTTATTCATTTTATGGGTTGAAGAGGGATCCTGAATTAGTGAGACTAGGAGAGGTTGTTCCTCTAGAGAAGCATATAAATACATATGATTTAGGTTTGATCATTTAAATTTTGCCTCTTCTCCTCTTCTACTAATTGGATAAGTGTGAAGACACCATAACATAAAAACCGAGTGTGGGCACAAGGTTTCCTGAATAAATACAAGTTCATGGTTTAACCAAAACTCTCCTTGAGGAAGAATCGTATTTTCTGTTAGAACTTCATCGACCAAAATATATAACTAAGACAAGGAAGATGAATTTAAGGTTAGCCACATGTTGAAGTGTCACAAGACTCTCTTTTAATTTAGCCACACACAAATAAGTCGGAGAACATGTTCACACACAACATTTATTTACATTACGAAAACAAAAATAAAAATAAAGCAAACAAGAAAGGACTATGTACATAGTGTAAGGAACCACCCCAGATCATCATTGAAAATAATGCTTGAAGTATTGGTCATTAACGGGGAGAGAGTCAATCTTCCTGTCTACTGATTGTCGACGATATGTGTGTTGGCTAAGATTTTCGTGGATAGTGAATGGTCCAATCCACAATGATTGAAACTTAGTTTGTTTTCCTTTCTCTTAATGGGCTTTGTCCCACTTTAAGACTAAGTCACCCACACTAAAGTTATTCTTCCCTGCATACTTCTTATCAAACCACTTCTTGATGTGAATCTGAGGAAGGGAAGATTTTTCTTTTTCTTTCAACCTTTCTTCCTGTAGCTTATGAAGAGTGTCCATCCTACGCTAAACCAATAAACAAGGCTTGCCTTGGGATTCTTGTGAAAGCTGGAGATAATGAAAGTAGATGTTAGGGGGAAGGATGGCTTATTTTCCATACACAAGGAAGTAAGTGGAGGTGTTCATAGAGGGTTTTGGCATGACTCGGTTAGCCCATAAGGAATTTATCAAAGAAAAGTGCCAGTTCCTTTGTTCAAAGAAGATTGTCTTCCTTATGATACATATAAGGTTCTTATTTGTGGACTCAACAAAACCATTTCCCTGCATATAGTAGTTAGTTGAATGTTTCAATACAATTCCATTTTCTAATGCAAAGTCATATAATTTTAATGATGAAAGATATTTTGCATTATCGAAAACAATTGAAGTCAAAATGCTGAACCTAGAACTGATATTCTGCTTAAGGAAGCTGATGAATTCCTGATCATTCACCTATTTAAGCGGAAATGATTCTGTCCACCGCGTGAAATAGTCTGTAGTAGTGAGGATGTAGTAGTGTTGCTTTGATGAATGTAGACATATTTCTCCAATGTAATTCTAAGCCCCACTATTGAAATCGTTCTTCCAATGTAATTGAATGTATTGGGGCGATTGAATTATTGTTTCGACTGACACACCTTTGACAGAATGGACACTTGTGGGCATAGGTGTGAGCATCTTTGAATAATGTAAGGAGATAGAAACTGACCCATATAGCTTTATGTGCAATTGTGTTACCCACAAAGTGTCCCCTTGATGGTTTGTCGTGGAGATCACATAATATTTTCTTTGAATTGTGTGCTTCTAGGCACCTGAGCAACACTCCATTATGACGCTTCCTAAAAAGTACCCCATGCACCAGTTGATAAGATAATGATTTAAGCATGAGTGCCCTCTTATGTCATGCAGATAAATGGGAGGGCACGTTGTTGTGCTCAAAGTATTGGCGCACATCTATGTACCAAGTGTTCATAATGGTAGTGGGAGAAGCTCTCTCAATATTGTACATTTCGATTTCATACTCCCAACCAGACAAATCTTCTTCTTTCGCATCTACTGCTTCTGCTACTAGCCGAAAATGATCATGGCCCTTGATTGTATGAAATGGATTGAATTCTAAGTCATGCTCCTGTAAACCAGTCATCTAGTTTTCTCTTCTCTCACCCAGTTCTTGTTCAACAAAAAATGATCTAATTGTTAGGTGTGCATAGAGATAATGTAATGGTTCTTTAAGAGATAGGTTCATAAGTGCTTCACCGCCTTATAAAATGCATATTTCTACTTGTAGATGGCGAGTTAGATTGGTTTAGGTCACTGGAGGCTAGTTCTCATAAAAGATAGTGGCTTCTCATTGTTTTGGTCATCCTTTTGCATGAGCACAACAACAAGAGAAGTGTTAGAAGCAAAAGTGTAGAGAAGAAAATATTTGCTAAAATATGGGCTATATAAAGAAAGTGCTTCTGCAATAGCTTACTTAATGTGGGAAACGTGTCCTTTTCCCTTTTATCCCATTTGTAGATCACATCCTTCTTTACCATCTCCTATATTGGATTCATGATCTGAGTGTAATCAAAGATGAACTTGCTAAGGAAGTTAATTTTCCCTAGGAAGGACTATATTTCTTTCTTGTTCATAGGGAAGGGAATCTGCGTGATTACTTTGACCCCCTCTGAGTATACTTTAAGCCCACTTTTGGCAATGATATGGCCCAAGTGGTTACCTTCGAACACTGTGAAAACACTCTTTTTGGGATTAAGGGATATCCTATATTTGCAACATCGCTCAAAATTTTTCTTTAGGTGGCATATGTGGTAAGATATCTTCTTGGAAAATATCGTGACATCATCGAGATAGACCACTATGCTCCATCCAATTAGTCAATGGAATGTGATTTCCATGGCATGTTGAAATGTTGAACTGACATTGATCAACCCAAATGACATTCTTTTAAATGCCAACATACCCCAATTCATGTGGAATGTTGTCTTTAGTCTGTTAGTCTCTAATACTAGAACCTAGTTGTAACTAGAATATCCATCCAAAAAAGAAGAGATATTTGACCCTGATATTGTTTGTAGAATATTATTCATGGACGACACAGGGTAATTATCCTTGTCCAAGGCGTGGTTCAAGTTGCAGAAATAAATACACAAGTGGATTTCTAGGGACTTCTTTCTCACCGGGACCAATTTCGATACCCAGGTAGAATGTTGTACTTTGTATATGATTTGAGCATCCAACAATTTCCTCAACTCATTTTGAATCATAGGCTCAAGCATCAGATGTACCTTCCACAAATTTTGTTGAAATTTCTTAGCCCCTTCTTTGATTGGAATCACATGCTAGGTTATTCGTGTGTCATAAGTTTTGAGCTCATCATATGTCGACCTAAATACATATCGATACTACTTGAATAAGTGGATGAAAGCTTGTCACTCATGTGCTGTGAAACAAGTACCAAGGTTAACAAACTTCAGATCCTTTTCTGTCCCAAGGTTTATTTGCTTGTGCAATAGCATTGAATTGTGGGTTTTCACATTGGATGACCCTCAAAAGTAGTTCTGCAAGTCATACAAATTTTCCAATGATACCACGCCTTTCGGCATGGGGTTCTCTATGCTTTCACAAGCTGCATCCTGTAATGTTTTCACATGCTCGTCTTCATTGATAGTTGTGTCCTTGAATACATCGGTGTTTTGCATGAAGTGCAGTATATGTTGGCCATCATTGAAAACACGTAAATTAGTGATATTGTTAGGGATAGATGGTTATAAAAAATTTCTATGAAAAATTTGTCTCTAAGTGGTGATAAGCTAGAAACAACATTTTCCAATGCATTAGCAGTTGCATTGCGTATTCTAGGAACAAAAATAATATTGAAAGCTTGGAAATGCAAAATCAAACACCATAACTCTTGTTGGTAACTTTTGAGATGAGGTGATTCACAATGTATAGTATCAAATACCTGGGGTATGATAATTTCTAAGTCACCTACTACTTTGAGGACTACAACATTGAGGTCAATGGCTCTTTGCAAACCCAAGACGAGTGCTTCGTATTTTGCGATGTTATTTTTGCACTCGATCAAGTGGTTGGAGATCACATGTTTCATTTGTCGTGGGTCTACTAAAACACAACTAGCTCTAGAGCCCTCCTATTTTTTGGAACCATCAAAATACAATGTCCAGACAACATATGTACAAGGACTATGTGCTACACTAGTAGTGCTACTACTACTATTACTAACTATACAAATGTCATTTTTTTTTTCCGGTTGGACTAGGAAGGAGCTCCAACTCATTAGGGGATTTTTGAGGTCTAAAATGGGCCTCCTAAGAAAAAGATACAACCAAAATAAACTTTATAAGAACCAATAGCATTCAAGATGATGATGTCCATGGGGGATGATTCACCATCTTTGGACTAAAAAAGTATAAAGATTAAAAAATAATAAAATAATAAAACTACTTTTTTCAACTCGTATTTTCAACTTATCTCCCTAAGTTTTTACTCAAATTTCGAGTGGAAGTACTCGTTGGATGAAAAATTTAATTCCTCATCCAAGGAGTACCCATGTTGCATACTTTTAATGGACGATACTACATGAAAAATGCGAAATACATGAAAAAATGTGATTGTGATCACGTTTTTCATGTATTTCTCCTTTTTTTGTGTACGAGAGTCCATCGAAAGTATGCAACATGGGTACTCCTTGGATGATGAATCAAATTTTGCATCCAACGAGTGTTTCATCTCGAAAATTGAGTAAACCCATACGGAGATAAGTTGAAAATACGAGTTGAAAAAATAGTTGTCTTTTTTCCCTCTAAAATTCGATGACGTAATATAATCTTATTTTATTATTTCCACTACTATTTTATAATTTCATTAGGAGGCCCATTTTAGACCTCAAAATCACCTAATGTTGTGTCTGGTAGAGTTGGGGATGACTGAGCAAGATAACACCCCATATCAGTTGCCAAGAAGCAACTTCCAAATATAAGATCTGCGAAGGCCATTGGCTCATTTTCACCTTATAAGGGAGTAATTGTGTGTTTCATGTATCGCTCCAAGTTCACCTGGATCTGATTGTTTCTACCTTTGTACGAAAGCCACAAATGTGACGAGTCCATAGAAAAATACCCCTATAATTTACTAGACTAGTCTCTGCTCAACAATACACCATATGCTTCTAGAATGTCCACAATTGCTATATTTATACATTGGTGAACTCGTTGGTCAGATGATAAGAATATTAGCACATTCCTGAGTTCACCAATCGCATGGACAAGAGTCCTATGCAATTGAATGATCTGTGCTTCTGTTTTATCCCATTTTGCATTGATTTTCTTTGTTACCAATAAAGGTGTTATGTTACAGAAGTACTAGAATCAACTAAGAAATTTTGCACATTATAATAGAAATTTCGAACATTAACAGAAATGGAGGACAAAGTGTGTTTACATATAACATTAAAGGGTTAAGTACAGATTTGAGGGAACAAGACGATGTACTAGATCTCTTCTGTGAATAAGTAACGTTAGCTGAGGCAGACTATTTAAGTGTGTGGGCAAGCAGTTCTTGCTAGAAAATGATATTAGTCAGTTGAAAAAGTGAGATATTCGTGAGAGCTTTCTTCATATCTTTAACTATGTTTTAGTTCAGTGCATGGGACATTGCCGAAGTCTCTAGTGGGGTTGCTTTATCTGCTACTTCCTGGGTGATGGACTTACTATTATTTTCTACAGAAGTACTTTTTGTTGTAGCTGCATTACTAGACTTGCTCTTAGTGTTCTATGATGAGTTGATGGGCAGTGTGATCTTCCGCAACAAATTCTCCTTCAACTTCTTCTTCGTCAACTCTTGTGTAGAGGTTGGCCCTTGGATTCTCAAGTTGTATCGAGTGTTCTTCTATTGAGCTAGAGCCTCACTCATTAGCTATTATTCGACACTCTTCTTCTCAGCTATGAAAACACAATTGAGTGTGTTCACTGCATGTACGATACTCACAGTTTCTTCAGTAGATACGTTCTATTCATTTTCTTCCATCGACTTAGTTTTCCCATCGGAAAGCATTGTATCAATGATATGCGTAGTAAGAGCATTCATGTCGTGGTTCCATTGTGGACATGCTTTTTCTAAATGGTACTCTTGATGAAATGAATAGAATGGATCCAGGACCATACTCTCAACATTAGGAACAATGTTCGAGCTTTGTGCAGACTCAATCAGCTGGTTCTTGTTGCTGCCAGAGTTAGCAACCCTTCTCAGAATGTTGAATTTAGAAGGATTTTTGCTCACAGTGGTCTAGCTTGACCTTTGCTTCAATTTTTCCAACTCATTGGACATAGAATTGATAGCGTGGGTCAATCTCTCAAGATCAGTTTCTTCATTCTCCTTACCCTTTCTTACGGAGGCCTGAGACCTTTTTACTGTGTCTTTGGATTCCTTCATTGATACATCATCTATGATGAATCCAATCTCACGCAAGTCCTTTCAACTACAATTGCTTCTTCAGAATTCTTAGCGAAATTTGGCTTCACAGTTCTTTTTAGGAACTGCACAATGCTTGTTGGTAAAGCATATATGAAATATTTGATGGTGATGGAGTCATGAGGTTTCGTGTCTGCCAAAAATATATTAAAGATACGGTTAAACCTATGGTTGAAATCTTTCACTTTCTCTTTCTACTCCATCTTAACTCTTCCGAGCTCTCTTAAAAGCAAGGTGTGAGTTTTATCATCAACAAATTTCTCAAGAATCAGTTTCGTAAAACCCCTCCAATTATGGATTGAGTTCGGATGAAGGTTGTGAGACCATGCAGTTGCTCTGCCATCTAAGGTACATGGAAAAATGCTACATGCAACATCATCGTAACATACCTCAAGCATTTACAGATTCAGGTAAAAGTTTTCCAGGTGGCCCTCCGCCTACACTGCATTTTTAGGGTCATACTTCGTCAACAACTTCTCTGGGTTCCTCGACATTTTGTGTGACACAGCCAATAGTGCAAGTTGGCTCTGATTCATCCAGTCCAGATCTTGGTCTGCCATGTCTATGTCATTTTCTTCCACCTCTTCGTCAGAATTAATTGGTATTCTTCTTCTTATTCACCACCTAACCCATGGAAAGTATCATCCGAGAGTACCACATTATCACCATCACCACCGTTTGAAGGATGGAGGTTTCTATGGTTTTTCTGCGTTCTCTTTTGAGTCTGTTAACTCTTCAAGGGTGGTGAGAACCAATTTAATTACTGAAACCATTATCCCAGTGAGAGTGGTTGGGTTCTTCTTTTGAATATATCGAAGATTATGTACTCTGGGTATCAATCTAATAACTCTTGCAAACTTACGGGTGATAGGGCGAATGGCTCATATCGGGTCGTAAGAGATCTCACAAGTTTGTACAATCTCAAGCTGAGAAGGATTACCAACTTCAGGAATATGCATAGGGGAGGTGCTAGGGATATTATTGCCTTCACCGAAGGAATTAGGATTTGGGTGGGTGAGGTTATCATCCATCAAAATATAGTTGCCCTCCTTCTAGCACCAGAAATTTTTATGGTGCTAAACCTACCAACATTCAAGGGGTCTGCTCGATATGTGGTCCCAATTAGACCTACAACTTTTTAGGATAGGAGCCCCAACCAGAATATGGCCCAATTGTAGGTTGTATTAAAGATATACCTTGGCTCTAATTGTCAACAAGAGAGGGGTGAAAACGTGCCTTCGAAAAGCAAAGGGGTGTGCCTGGTGAGTTTTTAGTTGTATGTGTGTCAAAGTTCTTTTACCATGGAGGGGGAGGAGAAGTGAGCCTCTAAGAGACAGGTAATAGTACTACCCTAGTAGAGACACACGTAAACTAGAAGAATTTGTTCAACATCAAGCAGAATAGTCCACATAGATGCGACAATTATTGTGACCAATGTAACAAGAAAGATCTATCTAATATCCAACGAAATAGTCTAGGAGGATGCAAATGAAAATCATAACAATTACAACACATTATCAATATGGTAAGTACCAAAATAAATACAATAGTTCAACTACTTTAGCACAAATGAAAGCAAACATTAATTACAAACATTCACAGAATAGTCTTACAAATATACATAATCCATGCATGAAGAATGTGTTGTCCATAAGGCTTCTGATATTAAGTAAAAGTTCCAAGACACATGTATACAATGAACACCACTAGCTCCAATAGTGGAGCATTGGAGCCACTCCTTGCTCCTCAAAAGAACTAGCTTGTCTCTCTAATGCTTTGCGGGAGGAGCTAAGGTGAAAATTCCCTTGCTAATAAATTGAGGGTGTATACAGAATAATTAGGAGGTGATGATTCACCTTCCTTGTGAGTCCTCATCTACCCTCATGAATGTTTGACTTCCTATGAATTTTCAACTTTACATGACTCTCACATTATCTACATGTCCTTTGGACTTTCACTTTACAATACATTTTCAAAACATAAGTTACATCCTCCATAATATGGTGTAGCATGTGACAACTCATGACATGACACGACATGACAGAGTTGACATGGAATTCTTAAATAAATGGCAATGTCAAGCCACTCTTGTTGCTTCTTACTATGTGTCTTCTTGAGAACTCTTTTCTATCCACCTCTGTATGGCCTGATAGTAAGGAGGCTTTAATGATCTCAAGTCTTGAGTTGTGGTCGCAAACTGATGCCCCTTTTCTTTCTCTTGGTTGATCAACTGGCATACTTAGCTACAAAGAAGTCTTTCAGCATGTTTGCCTTCTCCACCTCCTTCTCCATCATCTTTCCATGGCATGATAAGATACCTGCATATGGAATTCACTCATGACGAGATGACATCAGTCCGACTAAAATCCCTAGTCTAAGATAGTGCATATTGATCCACTGGTTGAGACAAAACAGAGTGACAAGATGGGATATGGGCTCAGTGACTATGCAATTGCATAGTTCAAGTAGTCAGGGGCAAGCCTTGAGCATTGAGACTACACAATTTGTAGTCCAAGGTGGGCTGAGGGAGGAAACTGCACAATTTTGAAGGTCATTGTGAAAGGCTGGGGGGATGGGCATTGAATCATCCCATTGTGAAATTCCGGGAGACAGAGGAGGCTAGGCCATTACATAATTTCCTATCTTAGGGGCTCAAGGTTTAAGCTTGAGCTTAGCGATTGTGTAATGCGTAGTTGAGGCCAGGCTGGGAAGATGGATTGCGCAATTCTGGGAGCCAAGGTTTGGGCTTGAGCACTGGAACTATGTGATGAAATAGTACTAGGAGAAAGGAACTGAGAATTTCGTATTGGCAAGAGGAAAGGTCACATATAGAGGGCTGATATTGTGCAATGCATACTTCAGGCATGCCGAATCAGGTTGAGTTTCTTAGTCAGAAAGTTTTCATAAATTGACTAAGTGCAGGCTTTGAGAGTCTGAGGTGAATAGTGATAAGACTTCAACTGTGATCACACACTTGGAATACAAGACGAAAAAAAACAAAGGTCATCTGGGACACATGAACAATAAACTTCCCTCAGTGTGACAACTTTACTACCACTTACAACAAGTGTGACACTAAAGTTACACTTTGCGATGAACGTGATGACATTTGTGTGACAATGCTTAGAACTTTGGAAAATGAATACGATAGATGTTTACATGGTTGAATCAACTCATTTACCCAAAGATAACCTCTTGAAACCACCAAAACAGGGCTATACACATTGTGTGACAACCAACATGTGAAAAGATGACATTTTACACATCTCACAAAAGGGATCGAAACACTTCAAGAAAACTCATGGAATGAGTTTCAATGTTTGTGATGGAAATGCACAAGACCAAGGAAGGCTTTGAAATTGAGCGTAGGCCAAAATTTTGGAGGGTGTTGTAGTAGCGACAATAATTGGGTAACTTAACTAGGGCCCAAGTCCACCAGATTATCATATTGACACCCACAAGTGAGGCATTGAGAGCCATGGGTCCTAGGACATTCACAGAGCATCACTTTCATTCATGGGTATCTTCAATACCCACAACTTAAACACTTTGACCTATATTATTCATGGGATGCTGTAGTTGGACCAATTTTCCCCCAACCAACTTAGCACATGTATGTGGTGTGGCAGTTGATCTGAGGCCCATATGAGGTTTTTCTTATTCATTGAGACATGGCATGGCTTGCACCATCTTCAATTTTGTTAACGTTTGAGAAGAGATAGAGATTCGTCCACATGGAGACCCATGAGACCCTGTTTCTACCCCAAAAAACATTTGGGGGTCCATAAGATGATTTTCACTGAGGCAAAGGGGCCAACTCCTCCATCATCATTTTATAGGCCCTCTACACTTCACACAGCACAAGAAGGCCTCAACACATGCCCTATAGAGGCCTACAAATTCTTGACATCAGAATTTCAACCCTCTTTTTGAGATGTATTTTTGTTTTCACATTGGTTACTAGGTCGACTTGTGACCTAGTGGATTTTCTTGCCCATTATTTTATGATTTTAGGAGCTTGTAGGACAAATAACTTATGCTAGACCTCATATATATTAGAGAGATGTAATTTCATCTCTCATCATCATCATACTTGGGATTTCGGCCTCCTTAGAGAGAATCACACTTGTTCTTTTCTTGGATTCTTAGATGATTGGATGCATTTTTATATTTGGAGCTGATTTTTGGACATATTTTGAAGATATTCTTGGAATAATGGATATATTTTCTTGCTAAATTGTCTTGTAAGTGCTCTATTGTTTAATATCTTTCTTTTTCATGTCTAATGTGTGGAATGAGTAGTTTTAATCTATGCCGAATTGTGCCCTAATTGTTGATATTTATCCATTGTATGCTATCTAGAAGAAAATTGCATGCATTATTCATTCACGAAATTATAAGAAGTACCCCAGTGGTGAAACTCTTTGTAGCTCCTCCTAGAAACTCCATTGTTCCTTGAGTGAGTAAATGCTTGGAAATTGAGCTAGGGAATCAATTTTAAGCCTCCTTAAGAGAAATATTGGCTATCCTTTGACATCCATGACTCCATATACCTAAGGGAAAAGGCACCTGTCCAAGTCTTTGGTGATCATTCTAATTTTTTATCCATTTTCTCCTCCTTTTAGTTCGATCCATTTAAGGCTAGGATGAAAATCTAGGGCTTGGAGAGAAACTTTAGGGGGGATGATTTCTGGCTATTTGAGAGCTTAAACATCAAGATATAGTTCAAGGATAATTAAACTATCAATTTGGTGGACCCACTCAAATTTAATCCATAAAATTTATTTCCTTAGATGTTGCTCTAAGAGGGAAACCCTAGGTTATTTTCCCCTGGACTTGAGGACTTTCTTAAGGGTTTCATAAGCCTTTGTTGGGTCCCTATAATACTAGCAATTACCCCATTACTATTGTAGTTGCACCCCTTATTAATATTGTTGTGCCCCTATTATCCCCATATTTTGGATTTAAGACTTCTGTGGTTAATATCTTCTAACTTTGTGACTGGAGAACCCACAGTAAAAACCATTTTGCTGTCAACGTTTCAAACCCCAACAGGGATCCATCATCAGGACTCTTATTGAATGTTGGTAGAAGAAGAGCTCAGTTACAAGATATAAATAGCTATGAGGTAAGCTGCTTTGATTAGGGAAAATGAAGGTCGGCTGCTTTGTTTAAAGGCCGGCTGTGTAATAAATAATATTCAATTTTCCAATTTTATTTTGATTATAATCATATAATATTTATTTTGATGATAAATTAATACTAATAAT
>APFE030429454.1:0-19136 GCA_000404065.3 Pinus taeda | reverse complement strand
TTGGATTTATTCTTAATTTTTATGAATTAATGGTAATAATAATAGTTCATAATAATCATATTAGTAATTAAAATAATTGTAATAATACTAAGTAATAATTTTAAAATAACAATTAATACTTAGTAAAAAGTATTATAATACAATTTTAACCTAAATCTGTTAATAGTTATTAAATAATAATAATAAAAGTTAATTTTAATATGGATAATGACACTTAATAGTCATATTTAATAATTAATAATAATAGTACATATTATAACTTTTACTTACTACTTCATTATTATTAATAATTCATAGGTTAAAATTATTTTATGTTAATTATTAATGTCTAGAGACTGATTCTAGGAGATAAAACCTTATAGAGGGCAAACCTAGGAGGCACTAGAGGTTTTGATTTCTCTGATTTCTCTGATTAAGGGAAACCAGCTCCTACTGATCTCGATCCCATTGTCCTTGTTGAGATTATGAGGATGTTTCAAAATCTCAAGAGCCGGACCGCTCTTGATGATGTTCTTCTCTAGCGATAATTGAGGCGTTTTCCACACACAGATGGTGCTTAGTTTTAGAGGAATGCTCTGCGAGGGCTGAAGTACGAGACCTATCATTCCTAATATCTGCTGCATGTTCCTTCAGTCTTGTTTGCAAGGAACGACTTGTTTCACCAATGTAACTAATCCCACATGAACAATCTATTTTATAAACTCCTTTAAGTTGGTGTCTATCAATATTATCCTTGACAGACCTCATACTTTGTCTAATCGTTCTGGGGGCCGAGAACTGGGTAATTATGTCTTTCTTTCTCAGGATTCTTACAATCTTGTCTGTTACCCCTTGAATATAAGGTAGAAACACCTTCCTGCACTGAGGTTGGTCTTGAGCTTTAGGCTCCTGATGGTTGAATATTTTCCATATATTTAAAAAAATTGCTATAGCAACTAGATTGTATATGAATTTGCACAAATCTATAGTATATCATGATTTGGGAGATATGGAAGTCATTGACTATATTAAAGATTTGTTTGGTATTGAGGCAGAATTGATGCAAAATGGTATGAAGTATCTCGGTTATCACATAAAACCAAATTGCTATAGAAACACTGATTGTTAATGGTTGGTTGATCGGTTTTTCAAGCGAGTCTCTGGATAGGAATTCCGTTGCTTGTCTCTGGGTGGACACGTGGTCCTCACACAGGTTGTTCTTACCCAACTGGGGGTATATTGGGCTCATTTATTTGACATTCCTATGGCCATCATTAATATGGTGGAGTGATTTCACATGTTCTTCCTGATGATATCAAGAATGGCTATGTTGAATCATCTCACATGGTTGAATCTTTTGCATATATTTAAAAAAATTGCTATAGCAACTAGCTTGTATATGAATTTGCACAAATCTATAGTATATCATGATTTGAGAGATATGGAAGTCATTGACTATATTAAAGATTTGTTTGGTATTGAGGCAAAATTGATGCAAAATGGTATGAAGTATCTTGGTTATCACATAAAACCAAATTGCTATAGAAACACTGATTAGCAATGGTTGGTTGATCGGTTTTTCAAACGAGTATCTGGATGGGAATTCTGTTGCTTGTCTCTGGGTGGACGTGTGATCCTCACACATGTTGTTCTTACCCAACTAGGGGCATATTGGGCTCATTTATTTCACATTCCTATGGCCATCATTAATAGCATTAATCGTATTATTGCTAATTTTATTTGGGTTGGATGCCATGGACAGAATAAATTCCATTTGACCAAAATGTCTCATATTGCCCAAAAAGAATGGGGGGCTGGATATTATGAATCTTAAAACATTTGGAGTTTCGCTGCTGTTGAAATCCTTATGGCGAGCTATCTTTGGGTCTCGTATATGGAGCAAGGTGATCAGACAAAAATATGTGAAAGATCAGGATTTCCTATATTGGTTTCGCAAGCATAGTATTGGTATTTCATGTGGATCAACCATATGGCGCAGTTTTCAAAAGGTTGCAATATATTTTATTCAACACCTAGTGTGGAATATGGGTTCTGATCACTCTATCATCATTGGGGTTGATCAGATTCTAGGAGTCGGTGGGGATTGTTGTATATTTGAATTTTTACTTGGTTTTTTATATGGAAAAGGCATATATTTTTGGAACCAACTTATAAATTCATGGCGGTAAAGATCCCCCATATGGAAAACACCAGAAGAACTAGGGATGGTCAGAAATTTGGCTTTGGAATGGCTGCAAATTAGTGTCGGCTTAAAAGCTTTGGGTATATGCCGAGAGGAGCAATGTGATAGACTGGTGTGGTCGAGAAGAATGAAGACCGGATATTATGGTGGCTGACATATATATTACTCTGTGCGGTAAAGGTGGCAGGTATATGGAGGATCCGATATTATATGCTTTCTGGAAAACTCACATTCCTAACAAAATCATACTGTTCTCATGGTTAGTATACCACAACAAAAACCTCACATGGGAGAACTTGCAAAAGCGACAATGGCACAGGCCAAGCATATGTGTGATTGCAAACAGGAGGGGGAAAACAATGATCATTTGTTCCTCAAGTGTCATTGCACGATCCAGGTATGGGAAAAATTGGCAATTCATTACGATTATAATAATTTTCTGGACATTGTAGATCGTATGGGGTGGTGGAGTAAACAAAAGCCTATATGGTGGATAATTCTGCCCCTTTTCTTTTGGACTATATGGAAATGGAGAAATAAACACATTTTTGAGAACTTGGTTGAGGATTTCAGACTGGTTTATGAGAAGACCATATCTTTATATTGTACGTTTCCTGTACACGAGAATGTTCCAAAAAAATTCAAAACAAGAGTAATTGTCCTCTCATGGTGTTCCCGATTGCTTTCTTCGATGGTGCGGCACAAAATAATGTCTGCGGTTGTGGATTCTGGATAGCGATGTCAAATGAATTACAATACAAAGCCCATTGGAATGCTGGTATGGGATCGAATAACAAGGCTGAGGCAATGGCACTACGGGGCATCTTATGGCTCACAAGTTTTCTCAATATCCTGGACATCCATATATATGGGGATTTAAAGATTAATATGGATCATGTAAATGGCAAGGCACAAATCAAACAACCTGCTCTTCTTGGTTGGTTAAGGAAAATTAAAAGTCTTTGGTTTCAGCTCGGGAGGCCTTCAATCAACCACACCCGCAGAGAGCATAACTAGCTTGTGGACGAGCTCTCAAAGAAAGGATTGCAAGGAAAAGTGGGAGAAGTGCAAATGGGTATATATATGGAGGGCAATATTATGGGCATCGTGGAGGTTTCCAGGATGGTATTTGCATATATTCTATGATCTTTTTTGGTAAAAATGATTTTCCTTTTTTGTATGTAACAGGTAAAAAATGGAATCAAAGGGCGATATGGTTCTGTGTATGATTCACTATGAATATGGGTTGAAATGGTTTTATCACAAAACTATCTTGATGGAATTCATTGTTTAACTATTCTCTCATATATTTGCTATTCCATATGCAGATCACATTTGGATAAACACACATTGTATGTACATGTTGTATAAGGTCACTTTATAGGGGTTGGTTGATCACGCAACTTGGTTTATCTGGTCTTTTATAGTGATATGAGCAAATGAATGTTGCTATGATGTACATGATCCATCTAATTATATAAATACAACTTTTTTCATACTGACTAAAAAAAAAAGATGACAACAAATGCCTTAGTGAACTTGTCATGTATATAAAATTACAAATAGCCATAGTAAACGCTAGGAGTTTCCAAACAATTTCCTCAAGAATTATTTCTTATATTTGAGGATCATACAAATCTTTTCCATTCCATTTCCCAAATAGATGTTTTATACTGTGAAACCATGTATCACCATTTTCATTAAATTTTCATAAAGGAATTGGAACACTTTCACTAAACTATAGTGGTTGTGGGTTGTTTGCAAACTGGTACAGAATCTGATTGGAGACAAAGGGTTAGCAGTTGTTTGCAAACAGGTATGGAATTTGATCGCAGATAGAGGGTTAGCAGTTGCAAAAACTGCAAAAAGTTATGAAGATTATGAGAAGACTAACAGTATAGCCTGGTGCAGAAGAAGAGGGATGAGCAAAGTTTAGTCTTTCACATAGGACTTTCTAGTATAGCTCAAGGGAAGAAGGGGATGAGCAAAGTTTAGTTTCTTACATAGGACTTTCTAGCATATCTCAAGGCTGCCTCAATCTATACAAATATAAATAATTAAAAAAAAAATTGAGCAAAGCTCAGTCTCTTGCATAATAGGGATTTTTAGCATAGCTCAATGATGCCTTAATTTGAAGATTATTGTTGTTTGTGTAACCGATATAAACAATTAAAAGAAAAATAGAATCGGCAGGGACTACCCCTGCCTGCAGGTCTTGTTACTAGGGTCTTGTTACTAGTAAACTAGTGAGCTAGATTTAGACATACCAATTTTTTTTATATCGGATAGTTATATGGTTAATTTGGTTTTAAGCATAAACTTTATTATTTGGTATTTTACCAATTTTGATTAAAAATTATAATTTTTTAGTTTATTTAATTCAAGTCAAATGAAATTGTTTCATTAAGTTATTTGTTAAAATATTAATTATATATTTTATTGGTTTGATTATTATATCATGATTTTATCTCTAATTTTAGAAAGTTTCATATCTCCTTATACAAGTTTGAAGGGAACTTAAAGAGGTTAAGGGAGGAGGCCTTGGCATGGTATGGGGTGAGTTTATACCATGACTTTATGAATGGTTGGAAAAAAAAATTGCAAATTTTAATCATGTCAACTCTTCATCTTTAAAATGATTTTGTAGTTGTATAAATCAAGTCTGTAAACTAAATTTGTGAATAAACATTTCAATGATGTTATAATCAAAATTTGTAACATAAATTCATGAAGTAATATGACATTCTAATTATGTTGAAATTCTATACATATATACAAATAATTTAATAAATTGTTTGAATATTTAGGGGCGTTAGGAGTGGATAGGTGGGCTGGGTAATTCTTTTCACTAAGAATCGAGAAGAACACAGGTATGCTTGGGATTTAAGTCACACTTCCAACAACACTACTAAAACCTATGTCTTATATAAGAATTTGAGACAAATTGTCAAACTAGGAATTCAATGGGTGATTTTTTTTTTTGTAATTCCTTGAATATAATTTACCATTCTATGCAGGATCTCTCTCTTCATATGTTGATTTTTCTAGTGCAATAGAAATTAACACAGGGTTTCTGAAATTTTGAGAATTACTTTTGATGTCGTTCTTCTTTTAAATTATTCCAATATATCATTCAATAATTATACTTAAGATATTCAACAATAAAGAACAATATAATAGTAGAGATCGCAATGCACAAAAGAAGACAAGATTTACTCTGGGAAAACCCACAAAAGGGAAAAACCCAACAACGTTTTCAATAGAGAAATTCTTCTTGTTCAATGAGAGACACACCTAGACCTATGGTCAAACTTGGACTTTCCCTCCTTGTCAAGTCAACTAATCTAATCCAACAACTTGTTCTACCTATCCTAACCTAGAATTTTGGCCCTCCTACAATTTTTAGTTACCCTAGAAATTTCAGCCCCTGCAATTGCCCAAAATTTTGGTCCCTTACAATAGAATACCCAAAAAAACTATGAACCGAAGAGATAAGAGCCAATAAACATGTGTGAGTTGCAAGAGAGAAGATAAATTAATTTGTCCTTCTATTCGTCCTATTCATCCTTCTTTTCCTTCGCTTCCTTTCCCATAACTTGTCTTGTGTGTGAGAATGTGAATGCCCAAGTGGAGGAGGTCGAATTGTTTTTATATGGTATTCTTTCCTGGTTGAATGGGTGTGTCTCTAGACAAGGTTGACTTGACTTGGAGGGAGTCCGACTTGACAACTTTTGGAGCCAAACATACATTTCAAAAATTCAAATCTTCTTTAAAAAGTCGCAATGGGACTGTGATTCTAAATAAATTTTCTTTTGACCCTAGCATTTAAAATATGCTTTACAATGATAAATACAAATACATCAAGTGATCAAATATACATTATAAAGACCGAGCATAGTTACAAATTCAGCATTCCCTCTTAACTAGGGAGGTATTCATAATCATTGCCATAGATGTTCTCATATTGACAAATTTCTCTAAAGAAAAGGTTATACATCATCACTAGCATAATCACCAATCATCAACATCTTCGAGTGGTAATATCTAGAGCAGTACCAAACCCATGGCAATGTCATTAGCATATCAGGACTCACTCCTCTAGAGTGATCAATCATCAAATATCACGGTCTCTCCCTAGGCAAAAATGTTGAGACCCTCAACTAGCAAAGCACTCACTCACCCTTCCTAGTGAGCACTCTAGGCCAAGACCTCACTCAACCCCTCCCTAGTTGGTGATCAAGTCTAGATGTTGAAAGGACCTCACTCTGTTGATTTCTGCTAGCATCGGATGTGATCTAAGTCTCAAAATTTGTAGGGAGGATTAGACACATGCATTCTCCAATACCCAGAAGTCGTTTTGGGAAATTCCACCTGGAGACAATTTTATTAAAATAATTAATTATTTTTTATGGGACCCTAAGTTTAAACATAGGAAATTAAAATAATTAATGGGTATTAATCTAAGCCATGAGTGTAACTTCTAGAAGAAGATGAGGATCAAGCCAAAATGATCTAAGCCATTGATTAGAAGCTAATTTGGGTCATTGGTTGTCCAATAGAAAGATATAAGAAGAGGCTTGAGGGGCACTTGGAGAACACACAGAGGGGAGATCAGAAGTTCGATCAGAGTAGTTGCCGTAGAGATTTTCGATAGTGATATTTTGTAGTGAGGGGCAAGGATAGTATCTGAAGGGAAATCTTTCCCAGTCGGAGAATACTCAGCAAAGAAGGCAGAGAAAGGTCCAGCAGAGGCAGCACAAAGATAGGGAGGTTGACGCAAAGCCACGCAAGGTCATATAGAGGCAGTGCAAAATCCAAGAGGGAATCTAAAAATTTGCTGAAGGGATCGATTACAAAAGCGTGGGTGTGAGACCGGAAGGTGAAAATCAAAGTTCCTGGGTAGCAAATTGATCAACTGAAGGGGTGGCGTTGTCCACAGAGGGTGTGACGTTTGGACTGATGCAGTGACTGCAAAGAGGCAACGCAAAGGCAGCTAGGGGCAGTTCATTAAATGGCTGGATTAGCTAGGATTTCCAGTGATAGTGTGAGGTAACCTCACTTATCTCTTTGTCTGTGATATTCTCTGTAACTGGATTGTCAGGAAGGCATCTAGAGATTGTATTCAGAAATTACTCTGCATAATAATAAAACCCTCAGAGTTGCTGCACCGGTTTTCCTGCATTGGATTTTCAAGGACAGTTGTCCAAAAATAACTGTGTAGATGTGTTGTGTATTTCTTTCTTGTTTCTGTATTTTATTTAAATGGTGAAGGTTGTAGTGTATTCGTTTCGGTGTTTATTGTAGGAAACATTAAGTAATTTTGTTCAATAATTAACAAATAGAAGAAACATAATCAGTTGATGCAGTAGAATTTTGGGCATCCAAATTTTCACATGGTAACAAAGTTGCAGGGGAAATAAGAGAGCAGTGTCGGAAGAGCCCAGTGCTGAAGGAGAAAGGGAGTTCAAAATTCCTGTAGATGCAACAATTCAAATCCTCAAAGGGATTGAAAAGTTCAGGCCAAGAGGGCTAGATTTTCGTGGTAAATCTCTCTGAGTGAGTCGACAAAGAGGTAGGATTTCCAAATTGAAATCTATCAGCATCAGAGGGAGCAGTGCAGCAGAAGCTTCAGCAAAGAGGGGTTTCTAGTGGGACGCAATTTTCTACAGGCAGTTATTGGGAAGAAAGATGTTAGAATCAAGAAGAGAGACACATAAGAGAATTTCTTCCTCAGAGAATTCCTAGCCAGGGAATTCAAATTCTCATTTGCTGAGTAGCAGCAGGAGAGAGGAGGTCATTTGACATTTCAATTAGCAGAGATGGCAGCGAGTGGACTGAGAGATCAGGATAAGTTGGATGGGTTATCTAACTATGTGATCGGAAGGCAAGGATGTCATGCCTTCTGGATGAGCATTTTCTCAAAGTCTATGTCGACATCGTGGTAGTTAAGCCTGTAGATCCAGATCCGATCAAGAAGTACAAGGGAGAAATGGCGAAGACAAAGAGAATGATCCTCGACAAAGTGAAGGATCATGTGGTTTGTCACATTGCTAACAGAGGCACTGCCAAGGAGATGTGGGATGCATTGTAAACATTGTATCAAGGATCTTCCAAGTAGCGGAAGATGTACTTGGAGCAGAAGATGAGATCTATGTAGATGCAGAATGGGGAATGCATCAATCTGTTCCTCACTAAGCTTCAGGAGACCCAGGATGAGTTGGCAGTTGTGGAGTTAACACCTCAAAATTTTGAGATGGTAACACTGGCCCTAAATTCAGTGTCTAAGGAGTTGCGAGTCTTTGTCCAGAGCATGTTGGGCAGGGAAACTTTGCCAAATTGGGATGAAATGTGGGTAAATCATAAGCAAAAGGAGTTGAGGAGAGACTTGGTCAAGTGTAAATTTGATAGAAGCAACAACAATGGTTCGAAGCTCAAGGAGGAGGAAGAGAATGCAGACCTTCGCATCCAAGGGGCAGCAAGAGCAACAGAAGAAGAAGAAAGATGTTTTGAAGATCAAATGCTTCAGGTGTGGTGAATTTGGTCACTACGCAACACAGTTTCCTCTCAGGAAGAAGGACAAAGATGAGAAGCATGATCCAAAGGTTGTAGCTGCAAAGATCGAGGAGTCCGCCATGACAATCCAAACATCTCCAGGAGGGAGGTGGGGTGATTTAGAGTTGTAGTTCGAAAGGGCTGCAGATGGGCAGGATTCTTGAGGATCCCACCTCTTGGACCAATTCCTTGCCAAGGGAACCCAGACCAGTAGCAGCAAGATGGACTAGTGACAGTTGGTGCAAAGGAGTGTCGGAGTGACATGAGTGTTGCATAGCTAGAGAACCTATAGGTCTCTTGATTTATTTGGATATTCCATCAAGAGGTGCATGCCCTTCTGCTTCTTCTAATGTAGACTTAAGCCACGCTAGTCTCTTCCTGATCTCTGGGACAACAACTGGTTCCACTTGATCAAAAGGCCCTTTCAACTTTCCAAGACATTTTGTAGAACTCGAATGCTCTTCCTTTGAAGCTTCCTATTTTACTTCATCCAAGGAATCCACAGAAACTTTCTTAGACTTCCAATATGCCACTTTTTCATCAAAGGTGACATCTCGGCTGACCTCAACTGTCGTTGCTCTGGAATGTATATTCTATAGGTCTTTGATGATTGATATAACCAAAAAATGTCTTTCTTTCCTGAAGGCTTGAGATTTCTCCTGTTATCCTTAGGAACATGGATGCATTAGAGAAATTTTGAGGTCTAAAATGGGCCCCTCCTAAGTAATATTATAAAATAATAGTGGAAATAATAAAATAATATTAGATTATATCATCAAATTTTAGAGGGAAAAAAAATAATTTTCAACTCGTGTTTTCAACTTATCTCCCTACAATTTTACTCAAATTTTGAGCAGGAGCACTCATTGGATGTAGAGAGGATAACCAAAGATTCTCATATGACCAACCTTTGGCTTCCTTCTCAAGAATGCTTCTTCAAGAGTCATACCTTCTAGAAGTTTATGAGGACTTCTATTTTGAATGTACACAATTGTTTGTGATGCCTCACACCATAAGAACAGTGACAAGTCCAAACCATACATCATGGCCTTGACAGATTCTTCAACGGACATGTTCTTTCTTTCTGCTACACCATTTTGTTGTGGATTATAGGTGACAATTAGCTCCCTCTTAATCCCAACTTTCTTACAAAAAGCAACAAGCTCCTTCAAGGTGTATTCTCCTATATTTTCAAATCTCAAGATCTTGATCTTTCTACATGTCAAGGTTTCCACTTTAGCTTTGAATTCTTGGAACTTGTCAAAGACTTCATCCTTAGTATTCAAGAAATATATCCATGTTTTATAGGAGAAGTCATCAATAAATGTCACATAGTACAACAAACGACCAAGCGATTTTACAAGCATCAGATCACACACATCAGAATGAATCCAATACAATTTTTTAGATCTATTATCATTGTTTGGAAATAGTTTCTTAATGTTCATTCCAAGAGTGAAACCTTACATACACCATCATTCTTTATCTGCAATTCAAGAACCCCTAAAGCTATTTGACTCAATTCAGGCAATGCTCTATAATGAATATGTCCATACTGTCTATTCCTAGCTCGCTTGGATTAATCTCATCATGTATTAGGCTTGAATTGGTTGACTCACAAGTCTTTATAGTCTCCCATCACAAATCCAAATAACCCTAACATCATCTATATTAGAGCCCTTGGACCAAACAAGTACTTTTCCATCTACAAAAGCTACTCTATCTCCTTTATCTTCCAAACAAGAAATAACAAGATTATTTTTCAAACCTGGTACATAAAGAACATCACTAAGATGCACATTATTACTAGATTCCAACTCTATGGATGGTTTTCCAACTCCTTTGACTACATAGCTATGATTGTCTCCAAGCTCAACCCTTTGAGACAACCCCTTTTCTATCATGCTAGAAGGATTTCCACATTCTTCGGACATGTGTCTTAATGCTCCACTATCTACCAACCACATGTCATCATCATCTGTAATGGAACCTGTTAGAGTAGAAAAGTAAAAGAAATCCTTGTCACCTTTAGGCTTCTTTAGGTTCTCATCTTCAACATCTATTACAGAAACATGTTGTTTTCCTTTTCTCTTCTTACTATTAGCCATCATAAGACAATCTCTCTTAAAGTGTCCAAATTCTTGACAACTATAACATTGAATCTTTGGAAAATATTTCTTCCTTTGAGAGGAGAAAGAAGATTCCTTTCCTGACTTCTTATGTTAAGGGCTAAACATTTTCTTTCCTTTGTTTTTGAAACAAGTTGCAAAATCTTAAGCTTCATCTTACTAAAGATATCTTGTCATCAACCTTGATAGATACTTTTTAAGCACAAGATTTCCGTAGTTGTTCAAATGAAGGGGCTTCCTTTCAGGTGCTTATACCTACTACAAAAGCATCCCATGATCTCTAAAGATCATTGAGTGATATGGTCACTATTTCTTGACTAGGAATGGATTCTCCAACTGCTTGAATTTGATCTCTTATTTGTGAAATCCTTACGAAGTATGATGCTGTGATGCCATCATTAGTCATTCTTGTATTTCGAAGCTCATTCTTCAAGCTTATGGATTGACCAACATTCTTGATAGTGTAGATATTTATGAGCACATCGTACATTTTCTTTGAAGTATCATGTTTTGCAATGTAGGGAATTAGATGATCTCTAATGGTGTCCACTAGAAGACTCATAGAAATGATGTCATCCTCTTTGAACTTTTCTTTCCATATTGCATCAGTTGATTCAACAACATTTCCTGTCACAATGTCCAAAACTTTGTTCTTGGCAAGAATAACATATACTCTAACTTTCCAATCTTTGAAGTTAATGCTCCCTCTAACTTATTTTCATATTTTATAGAGGAAGCCATGATGCCAATCTACAAGGACTTGAATAAAATGCTCTTTAGGGTTTTGCAAGGGTGATCTCAATTGTTCCTTTCTTCCTTCACTAAAGCTCTAATGCCATGTTGATTTTTCTAGTGCAATAAAGATTAGCACAATATTTATGAAATTCTAATAATTACTTTTGATGTAGTTCTTCTTTTAAATTATTTCAATATATCATTCAACAATTATACTTCAAAAATTCAACCATAAAGAACAATTGAACAATACAGATCACAATACACAAAAGAAGACAAGATTTACCCTGGGAAAACCTAGCAACCTTTTCAATAGAAAAAATCTTCTTGTTCAATGAGAGATACACCTAGACCTATGGTCGAACCTGGTCTTCCCCTTCAAGTCAAGCCTCCCAATCTGATCCAACAACTCATTCTTCTTGTCCTGACCTAGAATTTTGGCCCTCCAAGTATTGCCAATCACCCCAGAAATTTCAACCCCTACAGTTGCCTAGAGTTCCATCCTTCGCAACAGAATACCCAAAAATATGTGAACCAAAGAGATAAAAACCAATCCACACATGCAAGTTGCAAGAGAGAGTCAATACATCCTTCTTGTCCTTTGCTTGCTTGCACACAAGTTGTCTTATGTGTGAGAATGTGAATACACAAGTAAAGGAGGTCAAATCGTCTTTATATAGTAGTTTATCTTGGTCGAACCGGTGTGTCTCTAGCCAAGCCAACTTGACTTGGTGGGAAGTCGACTTGACAACTTTTCGAGCCAAAAATTGCATTTCAAATTTTCTTCTTTAAAAAGTTGCAATGGGACTTTGACTCAATAAATTTTCTTTTGACTCTAGCATTTAAAATATGCTTTACAATGATAAGTACAAATACATCATGTGACCAAATATGCATTTCCGACCATAGTTACAAATTCAACATCATATACAAAGCTAAGCCATATTTTCAAGTGGATTTTTCAATTGTATTAGTTTATCCCCAAGAAGAAACTTCTACATGTTTTCAAGTAAAACGACTCCAAGGCTAATCACATGGCTAATTTGGAATCAAGACTAAATCAAAGTGAAATTTGGTGGCAAGAAGAAAAAGGGGTATTTCCCCCTTCTTTAATGGTTACTTAGAAGACTCAAAAATCAAAGTAGAGGAATAATTCCCCATGGTTTAATATAACATTTTGATACTTTGTAAATTTTGGTTTTTGCCAAATGTACAAGGTCAAAATTTTATATGCTTACATAGTTATTAAATACAGTAAAGTGAACCAATGATTGAAGTGTCCAAACCACTATTTCTAAGGTCTACTCAATTTCTCAATATAAGTGAAAAACACATAAAAAAGAAGTATTACTAAAATGATCAATATAAGTTAAAAGAACCTAAGAAAGTGAAGATAGTCCAAAACAATGAAACTCGTATAGTTGGCCAACTGATGACACTACTTAAAGCTATAACATGTCTAGAATAATGCACATATTTGATTACCACAACATGCAGTGAAAACACTACATTGTTAGTCTTGAAATGCATAATCTAGTAGAAGAATACTAAATGAGAGATTGGAAACACAAAGTACATAGTAAAAAAATATTAGCATCTAACTAAAGAGTTCCGATCCTAGAATTCACAAGGATCTCTTATCACCAACATAAATACATTTGGTACCTCAATCATCAAGTGTAGAAAATATGCATTTTCCTTACCCATGGGACAAGAGGCCCCTAAATATAAAATTTATTCATCTACAAAAGTATCTACATTAAAGCAACAAGCATAAGCATAGGTATTGTGTTTAACTAATATTTTCACCATGCAATTTTGAGAAATAAAATAAGGAAATTTAAGCAATCACTTAGTGCAAAAAGAAGTGCTCAAATGATGAAAACCAAAAGGTGGGCTTGGAAGCGAGGTGAGAAGTGTCAATAGAGGGAACAAAAATGCCATGAACATGCTAAGAAGAATGAAAGGAAGGAAAATCAAGTTTGAGATAGTCATGCTCCATGCTTATCTCCAATGTTTTCATCTTTTTCCAACATGATTCAAGATGGCCATCTAGCCCACAAAAGTTACAATGCTTATTGGTGTTCCTTCTCTTGGACATTGCTACTTATTCCAAATTTGGTAGAGGAACACTGACTAGGTTTGGGACCCTATTCCTTTTTTTCTTTTTCTTTTCCTTCACCACTTCTTGCTGTGACCTTGCTTCTACTACACCATTAAGGCCTTATTTTTGGTATCTATAAAAATGATATCAATTTGCATGAGTTTGTATCTCTCCTATTCATTGACCACAAAATGATTCAAAACTAGGCATTTTATAAGTAGCTCCAAAAGCCTCTTTCGTGGAATAAGTACAAAAACATAAAGTACAAGTAAGATTCACCAATTTGAAATGTTGGAAAGTATCATCCAATCTTTAGACTTCATACCATATTCTGCAATCAAAGGTCTCAGTCTTAAATCTTGAAATAAAATCTTCAATGTGAACAAATTCAATAAGGTCCAAGACAACTAACTAGATTTTTCACAAGTTGATGTTCTCTAATTTCACTTTATGTTCCAAACAATTGCTCAAGTTTCATACAAACATCATACGGTTTGTCAATACCTTGAAGGTGACACTTTAAATATTTAGAGATTAAAATAGTAACAAGTCAACAAGTTTCAACATTTAATCCCCCCTTTGGTTTTATCTAATGCATCTAAAGGTGCAACTTGTGTTCCCAAAGTAATTGTCAATAGCACATTGCATCTCAATACAACTTCCATGTGGAACTTCCACGAAAAACAACTAGTAATCACTAAGATAATTTCATTAAAAAGAGAAGCATTGAATAAGTGAAATCAAATGATCATAAACATAGACATTGATTGCACCCCTACAAAAGCATATGAAAAAAATGACATGTTTGAATAACCAATATATGCCATTTATAAGTCCAAACATAAGAATTAGAAGGGGATTTCTAACAAAACTACAATTGAACATCGATTAATAATGCATATTTCAAGAACCACTAGTGCATAGAATATGAAAATGACTAACTTACCCAAAGAAATCACTAAAAAACAAAGATAGAACAAGAAATTTATCCCTATCTGAAAATTGCATTGGAAAAACAAAATCACAAGGGAAATGTCCTACCTAATGCTGATATGACATTGTTGATTTGGCATTAATTTAATACAACATTGGAGGTTAGTTGACACAAAATAGATGAAATGATATGGCAATGACACTAGATGACATGTGGTAGGACTATGTTGCACTGTGTTTGTTGCATATGCATCAATTGTGATCTATTGTTTTGTTGTCCATGTGGCATTCTCATTGTCAAGGGTTTCATAAGCAGTACAACATGCAACAATGTCATGCAAAGGTGGCAAGGATCTTTGGTCAAAGCTTGTTTTCATGGAAAGAAATATGTTAGCCATTATTTACATGTTGCAAGGCAGTGGTTGTTGATGGATGTGGTCTCCAAGAACTATCTATAGCAGTGTTGTCATGTCCATTTTAGAAGGTGCTAGCCATAGTTTTAAAAACAAAAACCGGTGACCAGACCGATCCACCTAATAAACTGGGTTTCAAACCAGAACCGGTCAAACCAAAACTGATCAGGTCTAAATGAACGAGCTTGAAAAAAATACATTAAATAATTATTAAAAGAATAATAATAATAATAAAACTATTTTTAGGATTTAAAACCATGATTCCAAGCCAATAGAGACAAAATATGAAAATTTTGCTCATTTATATGCCATGTAAAGGTGAATATATCAAAATGGCACCAAGTGCAATACATATCATCGACAAAATACATAAGCAATGAGGTTCTAAATGACCTATAAAGTCCAAAAAAATGAAATAAGTGGGTACAATTGGCTAATCTAAGTGGTTGTATTCATTTCTTCCTTGTTAGCAAAACATTTGAGTTATCTCACCAGTTCCTAGACATTGTTTCCTAGAGTAAAAGAATACTTTAGCCAATGGTACATGATCTTGTAATGTTTCAGTGACCTATCCCGTGTTGCAAGTACAAGTCATTCAACATTGCTCATTTTCCTATTAGAGTGATCTATTTTGTTCCCAGAATTGTGATTTCATAATCTTGCAGAATAATTTTGAGCTAAACCTTTGGAGAAGAATTGCTGGCATGTTGCATTTTTCTACTTAGAAAATCCCTTGGCATTCCAATCACTGGTATGAGGTGATTGTCTAGCTTTAATTGCAGGACTCTTCATCACTGTATTTCAAGCTCCTCTTGCAACAAACACATGGCATTCTTATCCTCTATTGCATTTGAAGATCTTGCTCCTTAGGCCAAGAAATATCTTGTTGTCATCATCTTGATGGAAGGCTATAAGTCATTCATAGTCTGACCCTTGAAGGAGTTTTGGACCATCTTAAGTGGATCTGTTTTTGATAGGTTATCACCTTGTAGAGAAGTTCCTTGAAAAAGACCCTTCCTCCTTTGTCTAGAGGATAATATCATTAATCAAAAAGTGTTTATTTCTCTAATTCCATTGCACTCTAATTGCATTTCAAACTTGCATTGGCCTTGGCAACTAACCAACCAGTTTAGGACATAACCATCCAATTTTACCATAAATCAACCAGTTTGGTCCTAAACCGGCTGGTTAGGACTGTTTTTTCTAAATTTTGGGTGAAGGGACGGGTCCAACTGAGTTTTTCTGCTGGTTTGACTGGTTACCGGTTCAAACCGACCCATTTTAAAACACGGCTGCTAGCAAGAGGCAACTAAGGAGGAATCTTACTAGAAGGGTGACAAAGGATAGTGGTTGTTGATTATAAGTGCAATGGTCCTAAGAAAAGTGACAACAACAAGAAAGAGGTACAGAGCTAAAAGCTTGGAAAAAATGCACCAATGTTGAAAGTGAACACAATGAGTACCATCATGAAGAAATCCAAGAGCTAGATCAAAGCCCACATTAAAGAAGGATTGGAGCATAAAAATCACAATACAAGGCCTCTTGAGGCAAAAAACCACTATGGAACAATGATAATCCAGGAAAAGATATGCTAAAATCCAGGAAAAAAAAAGAACATTGAAAATACAAAGAACTTATTGAGAAAACTAAGAACTTGACCAAAAAACTAGGAAGAATGGCATAAATATTTAATAAAATAAACCAAAAATCTTTGCACCTTTTAAAACAACGACAACAAACTAGGAGTCTATAAAAGATGACATTGATAAACATCAACTTAAAGGAGTCTATAAAATAGATTGTTCATGTGGAAAAAGCTACATTGGTGAAACAAGTCGCTCCCTGCAGACAAGACTCAAGGAATATGGAGCTGATATTAAGAATGAAAGATCTTGTACTTCGGCCTTGGCGGAGCACTCCTAAAAAACTAAGCACCATATCTGCTTGGAAGGCGCCTCAATTGTCACAAGGGAAGAACAACATCATAGGCGAAAGATTAGAGAAGCACTTGAAATTATCAAACATCCTCATAATCTGAACAGAGACAATGGTATGGAGATTAGTGGGAGTTGGCTTCCCTTGATCAAAGAAATCAAGATCATCAACACATCCCAGGTATAGCAATCAGTAGGTAGGTATCCCTCTCCTATTCTAATATTTAGTAGTTAGTAACCCTGCTTTAATAATAATAATAATTAACATTTAATTACAACATTTACAATAATTACAATAATAGCTATTACTATTATCATTAACTATTCTTAAAAAAATTATTATTAAGTTTTTAATTAAAAAAATAAATAAATAATAATTCATATAATGGGTACTATTTTAAATTAATTAATATGATGTCGTAATCTTAATTAATATTAATTATCATTTTATTTAATTATTATTAATTTACATTAAGTGATTATTATTAATTGTTATTAATATTATTTTTTAACCTTATTAATATTTATACATTATTGAATTTATTTTAACATTATTAATTTTTAATTAATATTTTAATTTTATTTTTTTTTTTTTCTCGGTAAAACTATCTATTCTATTATAAAATATTTACAAGAAAAATTACATGCAGTAAAACATGGCTTCCATGGCCCGCATAGGCTCCTTGGGCATCCTGAGTTTGACACAGAAGCTCCCTCGCAGGGGCAGCATCGACAAAAATGTCTAAATTTCTCAAAAAGAGGCAGAGGCCAAGGCCTGTTCTGCTCGACATACTACATCACTTAACAGCCCACGCAGGGGCACCCTTCAAAATTCAACTGTGAGTTGCCATACACAGGACAAACAGAAACTAAACAAGCTGGACAAACAGACTGACCGAGATAAGACCAGAAAGAAAAATGCAGGTGAGCAAACATAGAGACCTTAGTCGTGGACTTGAGCAGAAAGAAGAAGGTGGGAGCAAGAGCGTGCGCCAAGGGTTCAGTCATTGCCCTGACGTTTGTCACCGAGCCCATCGTCGCCGAGGCCTTCGCCACCCTGACCTTCGCCGCCGAGACTGTTGCCGCCGAGACCCTCACCCTGACCAGCACCGCCACCCTGACCAGTACTGCCGAGATCTCCTTCCTCAGGGCTCGTTTCCTCCTCAATGGTGCGCCAGCCCATTCCTTCGGGGACTCCCTCCCACATTGCAGCCCACTTAGCCGCTGCTTCATCTTGAATCTTCTGCTCCGGAGGTTGGACGGGGGCATCCATAATTTCCTTGCCATGCGCAATTCGCGGTTGCTGAACAGGGCATTCCATACTAATGCTACCTGTGGGTGGCTCTCCCTCTCCAGGAGGCGTTCCACTGTCATCTTTCTCAGGAGCTGCAGTGAAGAGGACAGAGATGTGTGCGTTGATGCCCTCGTTGCCCCTGGAGCTGCCCAGGGTGAAAACGACCGATCCAAACGCTGGAAGGGCTGGCCCTCCCTCACTGGAGCTTCCCACCTCCGTGAATTGCCCAATTTGGAGGGGCTGAGCTCTCGCTCTCCTGTGACAATAACAACAACAGCAATGGTGATGTTCATTTGCTGCTGGAGAGCGCGACGATGAGCCTCTCCTAGAGCCTCTACCAGAGCCTCTGCGGCAGGGTTGGCGTTCCCGCAGTCGTGCCATGAACCCTCTCCCAAATTCTTCGGAATCTTGCCCTGTGTTTCGCTCACAGTCACCCCTCTGAACTCGCCACCACTTCCTCCCAAGTGTGGAGGCCTCAGAAAGTTCAGTACCCAGATACGAGCCACGGAGAACCAGATACGAGCCACAGAGAACCAGATGGGCAGGTCGAAGCAAGCCCACTCTCTCCTGCACGATTTTGGAGAGCCCCGGCAGCTGGAGCTCATCCAATTCACCCTCGCAATGGTGCCTCGACTGCCTGCCTGAGCCATGAATACCCGCTGCATACCCTCGGTGTATGTGCTCCATAACTGCACCCTGCGTCTCCATAAATTCGCAGCCCTCCGCATTGAACGCTCCAGCTTCTTCTCCAACTTGATCGTCCATTTGACGACGGCCCTCTTACCTTAAATGCTTCCACGGGGCGGCACATGCAGGCCATGTGGCCCGCTCCCATGTGGCAAGCTACCACCCGCATCCAG
>APFE030429447.1:30775-78503 GCA_000404065.3 Pinus taeda | reverse complement strand
ATCTCACCCAAACTGGTGCTGAGGTTATCACTGCTGTAGAGGGATCGAATGATGGGTTCCATGGCTTCATGAATAGGCCTGATTTTTCCCAAAACCAAGGGCCGGAATCTAGAATACATTGTCTGCTTTCAGGATTTTCAAAATCTACTATAAAGAAACCTCTAGCACAGGGGTAGATATTAATTTCATCAGAAATGATAGGCTTCCATACCTCCGAGATCCAATTGTGGAGTGCTATCAGCCGTGGCCAAAAACCATTGAACCGGCAAATTAGGGCACTTTCGGAGAACTTCAAAGCTTCATCGAGTGAGTCCTGGACCACTTGGATAGTGGGAACTGGGGCTTCACTTATGATATGGGCAGGAGATTGCCCTCCAGAGGCGGACGAGCCACCAGTTATTTTTGCGAAACTCGGAACCATATTTTACGCAGATCTGCACCAGATCTATCACACCACAGACCACACCGCAGATCTATCACACCACAGAGATCACACCGCAGATATATACCAGATATATACCGCAGAGACGACAGATCTATACCCTATATATAATCATCGTTCTTCAAGAATTTGAATATTGATAAAAGACACCTCCAAGAATAATCTTGACCCTTTGGCACGGATAAAAATGGTCTCTCGACCATAAAACTACAACACAATGCCCGTTGGGACTGGGCGCTGATGTGATGACCTCACACTCTCACGAGCATGTAAAAAGGCAACCGCAGATTTATACCGCAGATATATATTTCACACCGCAGAGACGACAGATCTATCACACCGCAGATCTATACCGCAGAGACGAATCCGAAGAACCGCAGACGAGATCTAGTTGCTGAAGAACCGCAGACTGCCGAAGAACCAGAGAGCACCAAACCGATGGAACCGCAGAGCCCGCAGACTGTCGAAGAACCGCAGAGCGATCGAACCGGTTCCAATGTAATCAAGTCAAATTGTAATAAATCATGACCTGGAAAGGAGCGAGACGTGAGAATGATCACCGAAGAACCGAAGACGATCCGTCGAAGAACCGCAGACGATCACCGAAGAACTGAAGACCCGCAGACGATCCACCGCAGACGATCCCCGAAGAATGGAAGACCCGCAGACGCGAAGAACGGAAGACGATCCACCGCAGACGCATGCAGATGTATTCGTTATTGTTCTTTTAAAAAGAAAATTTAACACATCACAAAAGTAAAAGGTCTTGGAAGGGTCCTTCTTCACACCCATACCTAGATCATTTAGTGAAATGAAATATTAGATTTTGTTTTCACATTTTACATCTGGAAGAAGAAAGTGAAAGTTAGTGGAAGGCATTTTGCATGATTCATTTTGTTTGATGCATTGTTGATTGAAATTTCTTCCCTTGATTAGTCTAGCTTTCACTGAAACATAAATTTTTCCTTTTCTCATATAGTTGCATCACAGGTGTTCAGGTGACATTGTTTTGAGCCTCAAAGCTGAAACATAATTAGAGATTAACTTAAAATCTATCAATTAATATAAGGAGCATTTGAAACATTAATGCTTCATACTTAGTGGTCTAGGATAGAGACATGTTTCGGCATCTTTAAAACTTAGCAAATATCATTCACTCTTGCATTAGACAATGCTAGCACGAACTTGTGCTCCCCGTACTGTCCAGTATATAAATGGAGACCCTCATAGGTTGCAAAATTTATCCATTGGACACTGTTACACAACATTTTGTCACTGTCCTTGTACTTCCCATTCCTCGATCTTGGAGGACCTCTAAAATGAACCCTACATGCTTTCCCATCATGAAGAGACTCCCATTATGTCCCTCTTCATGAGCATAACATTTCCCTCTTGCATCATTTCCCAAGAATCTTCCTGTTACCCCAGTTTACAAGACTTGTGCTAGTGACCCATTTCCTCCTCACGCCAATTTGTAGAGTCTAAAACTCGGCCTAGCATCGTATGGGGCAAATGATCCTTTTCTTAGTCATGCCAATCCTCTTTTGGCAATTTTATAAATATGAAGTCGAAGCTTCCAGGTCTAGAAGCTTCGTAACGGAAGTCTGGTAAATGGTTGGGCTGGATGGAGCTGAGGAAGTCAATTTGGGCTCCTTTCCCCTATTAAGATGGAACAAACCAAAGAGATAAGCCATATCCCATCATAAGAGGAACCATATACCCTCAATCAAAGGTATATAAACTCCTCCTTTTCCAAGATGAACTACTCTTTTTGGAGCTTGAATAACCAACAAGATATCTATAGCTTGTATCTTTCTAGTTTATGTTTGTGGAGGGAGAATAGTGTGTTTGGTTTGGTTTGGAACTAAAGGGAAGAAGCCTTAAAACTTCCATTGTTGGGGCTGTCCATGAGATGCTATCAGAGTTGTGGGAACCCAAATACGTCAGAGGAGACTAGGAATGTCAAGGCTTTGGTTGTAATCTCTTTCTAAACCTATATGAATAAAACTATTGATTGATTTCCTACATTAAGTTACATTTGATGGCTTAAGATTCCTTGACCTTTTAAGTAGGCTAAATGCAATTTGTATGCTATCACGTGTTTTGTTGTTGTTTGTTTGCTTGTTTCAGGTATTCGAAGGAAGGAAACAAAAAGTAGCTGGAGTAAGGAAGCAGGATCATCACCTAGAAAAATAACGTTCTAAGAGGTAGGCCCTCTTATTTGATTCTAGCCTAAGGAAGTTGTTAAACACACACATGGGCAACAACAAAATATGAAAGATAAATAATGAGAGTTCATTTTTTATTAACAAATTATATACATTTATAGTACATGTTGTGATTGTTGGGTTCCACATCCCAAGGTCTCTTGGACTTCCTTAGTCTATTTGGCTTCCACACTAACCCATAGAGGACTAGGTGTCCAACATTCCCCCCCTTAATCTGAAGGGTTATGTATGAGTCCAAGAAGAGAGATGTAATAAAAAATGTGTAAAAATTCATGGCAGCACTAGGCTGAATGTGCTCTCTGAAATGTTGGTATAAAGGGCGGTGGTTTAAGGATGACCATCGTCACTGGAATGCTTAGTGCAGTTCTTGGAACTCTTCCAAGTCTAGCATGAAGCTCAAGTATTCTGCTAGAGGAAGTGCTCCTGATGTTTTGAAGAGGGAAACCTCAACCAATAAAGGGAGGTCTCACCCTTCATAAAAGGGAGAAATTCAACCTGAAAATGGAAGTCTCAACCTGTGATGGTTTAAGGATGACCAACAACTCTAGAATACTTAATGCAATTTCTGGAACTCTTCCAAAACTGGCAAGAAGCTGAAGTCTTCTGCTAGACGAAGTGTCCCCAATTTTATTCCTGGAATTCTTCCGAAATTGGCAAGAAGTTGAAGTCTTCCGCTAAAGGAAGTGTCCCATTACCAACTGAAGGCATGCTCATGGGCATCTTTGTCTCTGGATACAACTCTGAATTTGGTATGGCAGGTTGTGGCTCAAGCTCACTTGATGTGGCTTTGAAGCTTGTAGATGACCATCATTTACCCCCCCTGTCAGATACAAGGTGAGATGATTGAGAAAACTCAACTGCAAGACTGTTCAATACTCTTGAACAAGTTCTGACATGTGACTAAAATATCTTCTTTGTTGTTGATGCCCATTGCCAAGAAGCGATCCATCCAAGATGAATCTTTTTTCTTGCAAGAGACTTGTTTCTGAAGCGTCTATTTGAAGAATGACTGGTTTTATGACAATGCTTACATGGATGAAGATCAAAACAATGATCTTTCATATGGCTAACTCGATCACAGTGTTGGCATTTCACAATTTGTTGTGGCTGTTGTGGAAGAGAACCAGAATCTGAAACAACTGAAGGTGAACTGTCATGAGGAGCAGGTGAAGATGAACCATCTTAAAGAAATGCAACACTTTGAAGCTGGATTGCTTTGGAGTATTCTGGAATATGAAAGGACACGTCCTTGTCATATCCAAGACCAGTTTTGTGTTTGTTGTGGACAAGCTCTTCCCAAGGTTTGCTGATGGGCTTTGGAAGTGCAAGCTAAAATTTTTCATCTGCATGTAACCCTGCTACTTTATGGGAGTCTGTTTCAATCTTCTGAACAGAAACAGGTTCAGAATGACTCCTTTGCTTTAATTCTTCTTGCTGTAGCTGAGATTCGAGCTGCAAAAAATCAATTTTCTCTTGTGCATTTTGTAGATAGACCTAAATGTCTGTGAGAGAAACTTTTCTAACTTTTAATGTATCATGAGTAGTAGACGATATCAGAGTTTTGAGGAACTCTAATACTTCATTGATTCTGCCCATTTTTTTTCAATGTTAGAATTACACTTCAAAAAACTGATCACAACTACTACTCAATGCATAAAAGTAATACCCACTCATAGTACACAACAATATCCTTTATAAATGTGAAGAAAATGATCAATGTGCAACCAACAAGCACTAATTACAATCCATTACATAAAAATAAGAGTTTACTCATGACCAGCACTATGTTCGGACAATACAATCGACTAAACTTTTCTCCACAAAAGACTACTTTTATTTGTCAAAACAATCATTGCCTTTATACAACCCACCAAACTCTTATGCGGTAGTCGAATTAACAAGGAATCAATGCATATAAATGTAGACAAAAACTATACTGAGTTTTAAATACAATGCCACAACTGGGGCAGCAACAACTGCAAACTTGCTTGGATCCTTCAAATATTCCTTCACTTTCTCGGCTAGTGGAAAAGAATAGTCAAGTTCAATAGCGACTATTAATACATTCTTGTAACCATTGATGATAGCATGTGGAACAATTGCAATTTTGGGATAACAGATAACAAGATAAACAGTTGTACATAATCTCATAAACTGTAAAGCTGAAAGCACATAAGAAGTGCCTTACATTTGCTAATTTTGAAATGGTAGATGATGAAGTGCTTACCCTTGAAACCCTGGGGTGAAACTTTGTTACAAGTTTTTCCAAAACAAGTGCTTACAACATCATCAATTTCTCCATATAAAATAAGCAAGACTGCAATGAATGGCAACACTCAAAAAAACATGCAAAAACTTAGCACATTTAGGAGGACACCTCTGTTAGCCCTTACAGGAAATAATCATCTTTTCTCCACGAAGTGAAACAATTGATCTTCAGTTTAGCAACAAACAATGAAACAATACTCATATATACACCATGGCCTCATGGGTTTCACATAACCAACACATCCTCTTCTAAAATAGTGACCACGTTCAAAAAAGTCATGCAAATGCTGGGGAGCTCTAGTTCCAGTTCCAGCCCAATGCTTGTAGAGAAGCCACAGTAGTCTATTTGAGAGGAAGAGATGATGCACTTACCTAAGCCAATAAGCATTGGAGTTAGCTTAAAACAATCCTCCTCAAGTAAGGAATCTGCTACTGTTCATGGTCATCTTGCTGCTGCTTTACCCATGATCAAGTCCAGTGAAAAGAAAGCTCCGAAAGGGAATCATCATCCAGTATTAGAGATCAAATTGAAACCTCAAAGAAAAAGAAATCCCTGCCCAAATGGACTATGAAGGTAGATGCAATTAGTACTGAAGTAGGACATGATGTACTGCCAGAAGATGGCCATACATGGTGAAAATATGGGCAAAAAGATATTCTAGGCTCTCAACATCCTCGAAGCTATTACAGATGCACGCATAAGTATGATATGGGTTGCTAGGCTAAGAAGCGAGTACAGTGATATGAAGATTCTCCATACTTTGAAATAAAATATATAGGCTTTCACGTATGCCAAATCAAGCCTCATCTTCTAGAGCTTTAGAATTCTTATCAAAACCCTGAGATCAGCCCTATTGCGCATAGGATTCCCGACAATTCTTTTGTCTTTGGTTCTGCCAACAATACTCAACCTTAACCATTCAACGCATTCAATTTTTGCATTGGAATTTTACACAGTTGAACACGACAACATCACTATCCATCACTCAGGTATCGAATTCTCCAAAATTAAGCTGCTACAGGAAAACATGGTTCCAAGAGGAACTTCAGATCTCGTGCGGCTTCACCTATGTGAGCCCGATTTACTGGACCGATAACGCGAACGCCACGTCTAATGTTGATTGTAGGACTTGGAGCAACAAATCGACCCAGTTTTGCTATGAATGTAACTCATGCAAGGTCGTTGTTCTTGCAAACCTGAAGCATGACTGGCGAAAGGTGGCAGCTGTGAATATAGTAATGCTTATCATCCTCATCATCCTCTACAACATTGGTTGCTGCGCCTTTAGGAACAATAGGAGCGATAACAATTATGGGAAACTAAATCGATATGGGCAGTATACCAGTAGCTTATTATATGTCAGAGCAGATACCAGAAGCGTATTATATGTCAAAGAAGATCAGAGGAGTAGCGCTTTTATATGTAGGTGAATAATAGACAAAGAGTAGTGTTTTGGTAGAACATAGGCAGAATAGGGAGTTACAAAGTAGAGGGAAGCCAAAAATGGTGCTGGAGAAATGACAGAGGTTGCAGCTAGAATTTATTTGAGAAAATATTCATGAAATGTAGAACTAATGGCAGAAATTAATTGCACAAAAAGGCCATAAAACAAATGGCTCAAAGTAATTATGCAGGGCAGGAATACGCCTACTCTGATACCATGTTAAACACACACATTGGCAGCAACAAAATATGAAAGATAAATCATGAGAGTTCATTTTTTATTAACAAATGATATACATTTATAGTACATGTTGCGACCATTGGGTTCCATATCCCAAGGTCTCTTGGAATTCCTTAGTCTATTCAGCTTCCACACTAACCCATAGAGGATTAGGTGTCCAACAGAAGTTTTCACTAGATTGTTTGTTTGTGGCTAGACCCGCTCTCTTAGGCTAGAGGAATTGTCTTTGTCCGCATCGAGAATTTACCTATACCACAAATTGGTGACTCCGCTAGGGAACCCAATCCTCTCATTTGATTGATTTTTATTTCATGGTTTGTGTGAACTTTTGTAGTATCACCATTTCCCTTTGGTTTTCTCTGCTTTGCCTGGTTTACTGCTCTGAGTCTGAACTTTATAGTGGCAGGTCTAGTTTTGGCCTTTGAAATTGTTTATTTTTTCCTTGAAATCCTCGATCAATGCATTTTATTTTTTGACGGTCGCACCGACCAATGTGAATTTCTCTAAAATAGTCACTTTGTCCCCCCTTGTGGCGCTTGTTGTTAGTTAGGAAATTACTCTAATTTCTGTACGTGAAGGTCAAGGTTTCTCCTGAATCATAACCAATGTGTCTTTCCCTCATAACTTCTACCTCTTAGCCTATTTGAAAGCATACACCCAGTGTGAAGTTATTTTTTATTTTCTATTCTTTGAATCCCTCAATCAACACTCTTTTTGGCCAAATAGTCGTGCCGATCATGCTTATCAGTGCTAGTTGTAGTCTAGCCAGTCGTGTCGGTCGTGCCGATCAATGCTAGTTGTAGTATGGCCAGTTGTGTCAGTCTTTGAGTTAAGAAAAAATAATAATTTCTCTCTTTCCATTGCCAGTGTGTCTTGAACCTCATACTCTCTTCTTTCACCTAGAAGTGACAAGAATGCTTTGTTTTTTGGTTTTGATTGGTTGGTTGGCTTGATGTTTCATTGCTTGATTTTTTTAGTTTTTTGGATGGTTTATATGACCCTAGGGCATCTAGGTCAATTATCATTCATTTGTTTATTTACTCATTATGTCAAGTTTCTGATTTGCTGCTTCATTTAATCCATCTTTCAGTCGCAACATCTTCATTGCTTCAATTTCAATTGAATGAGTGAAAGCATCTTGTTTGTTCTCTTATTTCGAGTGTTTGTTTTCTCTTTCCGAGGATAGATTACATTGCTTGGTTTGTTGATTGAAGCATTTGTGTGTTTGGTTAGTGTGATTCAGGGAAGGAGTTGCTTTTAGTTTCATTTATCATTCTTTGGATTTGATCAATGCTTTATGTGAAAGATTCATTTTGCATTTTATGAAAAGAATAACATCATTCTAGTTTAGTTAAGAGAAAATATTGCATTAGTAGCGTCATTGAGAATCTAGAATTGCATCATCATAAGCATTGGAAATGAAATGAAACTTGTTTTGTTTTTAAGGGAAGATTAAGTGCATTTAGGACATGTATTAGGGAAATATTTCATTCTTTGATTATTTCATTGATTGTGTGCCCTATATTCCTCAATTAGTGTTAAATTTCATCGAAGAAATATTTATTTTCTCATACAGCTGCATATAGGAGTTTTCACATGACAACAGTAGGGCCTTGGAATTGAAACCTAATTCAAGATCAACTGTTAACATTTATTGAATTAAACTAAGGAAGCATTGAAACTTAATGCTCACATTTTAGAGGTCTAGGCTAGAGACGCCTTTAGACATCTTTAAACCTAGCAGGTGTCGTTCGCTTCAACACTAGACAATGCACAGTACGGACTTGTGCTCCCCATACCGTCTCGTATATAAAGGGAGACCCCACTAGGTTTGTAATCCTTTATCCATAGGAAGTTGAGTCTGCCACTTTGTAAATGTGATACACCAAACACAACATTCGGGGAGATTACCTGCCTGTACTTCTCAGTTCGACATGAGGTATTCTACAGTTCATGATTACGTGGTAATCCTTTATGCCTAGAGTACCCTGATTAGTAATTTTGGTCTTTTTGACTCTTTAAATTTCAAAGATCATCGAGCACTTGTCCTTTCGAACTCGTTAACTCCGAAAGTGACTAGAGTCACCTTTTACCCTTTTCTCGACTCTTAAAATATGAAAAGGAAAAGTTTTGTTTCAGTGTCTTAAAATTAACTACCCACAAAATATTCTTGGTTAAAGTTATCTCCCTTAGTGATTCTTTAGGGTCGATTCCAACGGAAACCTTTCCAGAGTCTACCAGTCAAGGATTCCCCTCAGATGGGAATCTTGGTCCTTTTCCTTCTTTTGGAAATGTTGGTGCTCCTTATATGACAATGTTGTCCCTCCCTGGGTTAACCATTGGTTTACCTATCTAGTTATTTTCGACCTCAGTGGTCCCGAGTGTCCCAACTCCTGCCCAACCATCTCCTTCATTTGAACCACATCACGTTGATTCTAAGACTGACCTCTCACCTTCTTCCCCTATTTCTTCACCTTCCTCTTGTACTTTGCATGGTGAAAGTTTGAAATCCAATAACTAGGAGGCTAAGAAGAAGAAGATGAAGAAGAAGAAGTCAGATCAGCGAGAGGCCAACCATGTAGCTATTTCTCCAAATGTACTTCCTGTTGATAAACCTTCTGATCCTTTGCAGAAGGTAAAATTCCCTTACAGGTTATGTAAGGGTGACCATCTCCTTCGAGACTATCCTGGTATTCCTAAAGTCTTAGAGGCATGGTCTCAAAATATGGATCGACCATCCCCATCAACCTTTGGAGATCATATAAATACTACACTCTCGGCTAGCGATGGTATGAAGAAGGGAAAAATTAAATTCCCCTATAGGTTATGTGAAGGAGAGCATATTCTTCACCTTTGTCCTCTTATGGATAAAGCTTCCAAAGTTTTGGAAAACCTTACAGCTCCTCAACCCCAAATTCCTGTTGGTTATCAGAGGCTTTCTTCTAACCCTCTCCTAGTTGGTAAAGAGATTGATGTGGATTCATCTCTTGCCCATCCTATTCTTCCTGAGAATGACTCTATTGTGTATGTTCCTGACCAGCCATTGGTCAAAAAGAGTGTCGACTTGGCTCTGCCTTTAGTTGTTCACTTTGTCCTCAAAGAGAGTAATGATCATATTTCTCATGTTATTCTTGTCTTCTCAGATTCTCATCAATCAGAGGGTGAACCTCCCATCCTGGTTATTTAGGAGAGTCCTTCTCCTATTTCTGCAGAGCATGGGGGGAATCATATGGTACCCCCACCAAGTAGTTCTATCATTTCTTTTGATTGGAGTAAATTGAATGCTTTCTGCCTCCCATCTTATGTGCCTTTCCAGATCTCAGTACAAGCCTATAATATGGTAGTACATGACACTATATTAGATGAAGGCACATCAGTTAGCATCATGCCTTCTACTACTTGGCAAGCTTTGGGTTCCCCATAGGTTGTGTCTGTCACCCAGAATCTCTTGGATTTCAAAGGAGGAACTAGTCAACCCTTGGGGATCCTTCTGAAGTTACCTATTACTTTGGGAGGAAAGACCGTCTATATAGATGTGATGGTAGTCCAAGGTCCCTTAAATTTCAATCTTCTCCTTCGACGCGACTATGTTTATTGTCATGGTAGCTCTTGTTTCTTCATTTTTTCATGTGGTTTTTTCCACACAAAGGGAGAATATTGACCATTGATCAATTGTCTTTCATTGGTCACCTGGTGCCTCCTATGCAACCATCATCCCTTATTGGTTCTTGTTTGCAAGCAGTACCCTCCCCGCCATAGGTCAATTATGTGGCTACTCATTTAGTCTCCACATTTGTTGATTATCACACAAATGGTATAGTACATTATGTACTGGGGGCATTGGAACCCAATGTGTCATTGGTACTAGTTGACATGTATTCCTGCCAAAGCGTGGTTCTCCCGTCTAGTGAGGACCTCTTGGGAGCCATGTTCTTGTGTGGTCCATGAGAAGGGGATGGAGAAACATTCTTTGTCTTGTGTAAAGCTCCTTAAAAAATGAAACAAGGACCTCAGAGCAGAGTTCCTTGTCTTGTGTCAAGCTCCTTAAAAAATGAAATAAGGGATGTAAGCATAGTTCCTTGTCTTGTGTCAAGCTCGTTAAAAAATGAATCAAAGAGTTTGAGGATAGTTCTTTTACTGTGTCAACCTCATTAAGAAATGAAACAACTCCCTTTTCCAAATTGAGTCTTTGATTAAGATCTCGTAAAATCCCAGTCGAGTCTTTCCTAGATCTTGAGAGTGAACCTTCATTCCATCCACCTTACTGAATGAAATGAAGCTTGGGGGGCATGCACCTTGAATTGAGTCATTATGCTGGGGGCATGCAAACTTAGCTCAAGCATATTTTTTTGTTTCAAGCTTGTGTAAACATGAAAATGACTTCAAGCAAAGTTCCCCATGGTTCAAGCTTGTGTAAAAATGAACCCATTCCCAATTGACATATTTTGATTGCAATTTTTATGAGCTAATTTTTGCTAGATGAGCCTTTGTTTTTTCATTCCATCGCCACCATCTATTTGGCCGATCATATGCTTTCACTTAGTTGTTTTACCCTTTCTTGAGGAACCACAATGATGAGTGGTTTTACTAGCCAACCTCTAGACCTCTTAGTTTTGAGAAGTTCCACCATGACCGGAACCATTTGCTACCCTTTACCACTCGTTCCTCTAGGATGAGTCACCTTTAAGCTCTTTTCTCAACTCGTAAAAACTCAAATGAAAAGATCGCTGAGTATTTTTCCCTTTTTGACTTGTTAAAGAAAATAAAAATGGGGGGGTCTACTTTCAACGCTTTTTTGACCCTTAAAACATGGAAAGATTGTCAAGGTCTTGTCATTTTGAACTCATTAAAGGTTGTGAAACATAGTTTACCTAGTATACATTTACCCTTTTTTCGGGCTGGGATAAAAATATTTACGAAAAATGTACTTCTTGACTGAAATGGTCAAGCAGTTCTCCCAAGTATCGTTTTCTACCTTTTCGGGCTCAAGAGACACAAATGTACAAAAAGGGACCATGTGGAGTTTTCTTTTCCGTGTCTTTTTCAAACTCTCTAATCATAAAAAAGATACCGAGTTACACCTTTGTTGGACTCGTTAAAACATTAAATGAGATTAGATTTGTCACCATAACAAACATGAGCTTCTCCTTCCTAGGGCTCATTAATATTTCTAGGTCAGATTCATATGAAGGATGGACTTATAATGTAAGCAAATTCTATCCCCTTCAAGCTTGTGATTAAAAAATAATTGGGGTACCTACCAGAAATGGTGGGGCAAAATTGGAAATTCTATCAGTTGTGTCGGAAACTCACTCTTGAACATGACACTTTCTGCTTTGTATCGGGTTGGGATATCCTCACTTCATCATTGAATTTCCTAGGATGGGCTGTTCATTTTTTCCTTCCATTTGATCTCTACGACATCATAATGACCTCTGACCCTATGGATCCAAAAGCTTCCAAACTCCGGAGTCGTGTTGCCGATATGTTCAAGAGTTGTCCTTTTGTAGTTACACTCATTCCTGATTCTTTGTATCATCCATTATCATTGCATCCATTTGTCTTGTGTCGATGATGTGGGATACATCATGGCCCTCCTTTGACATAGTCACTTCCTGTCGATTTCATCTCCTTGTCTGAGAAGTTGTCCAAGAGACTCCCTTCCAGTACCTTAGAGCTTGCATGCCCTAATGGCAAGTTCTTCACACCCGATGAAAAGTTCACATCATTGGCTTTCGATTGAGTGATTTCATGGGTGTTTGACATCAGTTTCTTTATTCACATTCCATGGATTTTGCTACTGGTACCTTGAGAACCATTCTCATTATTGGTGGCTTCTCTCGCACTTGATAATGGTCCACATCATTGACCGGTAATTAAGCAAATTTCTAGCATGTTCGACTTCAACACATCTATTCACATGTTAGAATTTGTACTTTCATCAGGTCGTGTTGGAGCGCAAGACCCTAACTCAAATTACAAAAGTCCAGGTTGCAAGGCGATGTGACATGCTCATGCTGATATACATGTATTTCTTAGATGGATGGCTGCAACCATACCATGAGTTGTTATATGTGATCCTTCTCATTATTGGATGGTTGTGACCATACCTTGGTTTTGATATGATCCTCTTTATTGGATGGTTGCACCCATGCCTTGGATCCATTTACATGATCTCTCCTTAGATGACTGCACCCATACCATGATTCATGTATCATTTGTTAGAGTTTCAGTGATGTATATGTATCTATGTTTGCTTGCAAGTTTTCTGATGAAGGACTTTGGTTCCTCACATCTTCTTGTAAAGCATTTCACCCCTCACTCTAGTTCGTCCTTCATGCTTTAGGTGGCATTTTTTACACAACATTTTGTCACTGTCCCTGTACTCCCCATTCCTCGATCCTGGAGGACCTCTACAATGAACCCTACATGCTTTCCTATCATGAAGAGACTCCCATTATGTCCCTCTTCATGAGCAGAACATTTCCCTGTTGCATCATTTCCTAAGAATGTTCCTTTTACCCCAGTTTACAAGGCTGGCGCTAGTGACCCATTTCCTCTTCGTTTCGATTTGTAGAGTCTAAAAGTCAGCCTAGTACCATATGGTGCAAATGAGCCTTTTCTCAGTCACGTAGATCCTGTTTTGACAAGTTTTTTGAATATGGAGTAGAAGCTTCCAGGTCTAGAAGCTTCGTAATGGAAGTCTGATAAATGGTTTGGCTAGATGGAGCTGAGGAAGTCAGTTTGGGCTCCTTTCCCCTATTAAGATGGAACAAACCAAAGAGATAAGCCCTCTCCCATCATAAGAGGAACCATCTCCCCTCCATCAAAGCTATATAAACTCCTACTTTTCCAAGCTGAACTAGTATTTTTGGAGATTGAATAACCAACAAGATGTCTATAGCTTTTATCTTTCTAGTTTATGTTTGTGGAGGGAGAATATTATGTTTGGTTTGGTTTGGAACTAAAGGGAAGAAGCCTTAAAACTTCCATTGTTGGGGCTATGCATGAGATGCTAGCAGAGGTGTGGGAACTCGATATGTCAGAGGAGACCAGCATCGTCAAGGCTTTCATTGTAATTTCTTTCTAAACCTATATGAATACAACTATTGATTGATCTCCTACATTAAGTGTTATCTTAAATTTGATGGCTTAAGATTCCTTGACCTTTTAAGTAGGTTGAATGCAATTTGTATGCTATCACATTTGTTGTTGTTGTTTTTTTTCTTATTTCAGGTATTCGAAGGAAGGAAATGTAAAGTAGCTAGAGTAAGGAAGAAGGATCATCACCAAGTGGAATAACATTCTAAGAGGTAGGCCCTCTTATTTGATTCTAGCTTAAGGAATTTTTCACTAGATTGTTTGTTTGTGGCTAGATCAACTCTCTCGAGCTAGAGGAATTGTCTTTGTCTGCATCGAGAATTTACCTACACCACAGAAGCCAAGTCTACCACCCTGTAAACATGATACACTAAACACATCATTCAGGGAGGTTGCCTACACGTACATCAAGTCCTTAGTAAATTTATTTCTTGAGGTGTATATCGCGGTTCCCAGTTACTTGGTACTACTTTTGCCTAGAGTTACCTAAGTGGTCATTTCGATATTTTCTAACTATTTAAATTTGAAAAGATCACCAAGTGCTTGTCTTTTCAAGCTCGCTAAACCAACAAAAGTGACTAGAGTCACCTTTTCATCCTTTTCTCAACTCTTAAAACATGAAAATGAAAAGTTTTTGCTTCGAATTCTAAAATAAATTAATTGACCGCAGAACAGCATCCTTCCTGTGGAAATACTCCTTAGTAGATCTTATGTTGATACTGATGGAAACATTTTCTGAGTTTACCAGTCAAGGAAACCCGTTTGACGGGAATCCTAGTCCTTTTCCTTCTTTTGGAAATGTTGGTGCTCCTTATATGGGAATGTTGTCCTTTTCTAGATTGAACATTGGTCTTCTAGTTTGGTTGTTTTTGACCTCGGTGATTCTAAGTGTCGAAACGACTTTTCAACCAAGTTCTCCTCCACCCAAATAACATCGACCTCATGTTGATCATAAAGTTGACCCCTTGCCTTCTTCGCCCATTTCTTCACCCCATTCTTCCTCTTTGCTTGGTGAAAGTTTATATTCTAGTAACCAGGAAGCTAAGAAGAAGAAGAATAGGACGAAGAAGAAGAAGAAAAATAAGCAAGGGGAAACCAAACAATTATTGTTACAGATGCAACTGATATAGAAAAATCTTCCAAACAGTCATAGGAAGTAAAATTCCTTTGCATGTTATGTAAGGGTGATCACCTTGTTTGGAATTGTCTTGGTATTCCCAAGATCTTAGAAGTGTGGTCCACATGTTCACTTTGACCTTTGCCATCAGCCTCTGGCAATCATGCTGGTGATAAAACTTCAACTAGTTACAGTAAAGATCATGGGAAAAAGGGAAAAGTCAAATTTCCTTATAAGTTGTGTGAGGGTAATCATCCTATTCACCTTTTTCTTCTTATGGATGAAGCTTCCAAATAATTGGAAAAACTTATAGCTTCTGAACCTCTTCTTTCGACTGGGTATTGAAAGCTTTCCCCTGATCCTCCACTAGTTGATCCAATGTTTGATCCAATGTCTAATCGAAAGTCATTTTTGGTCAATCCCACTCTCTTCAAAAGTGAGTCTCGTGAGTCCATTCTTGACCAACCATTGATTGAAAAAACGGTAGACTTGAATCCACCTTTAGTTAAAAGTTTTGAATGAACTTGAGGGAAATCCTCCTAATCTCAAGGTGTATAAGAGCATTTCTATTATTCCCGTTGAGAAAGAGGGTATATCTCACATTCCTACGACACCCCCTCCAAGTAGTTTGGTCACTTCTTTTGATTGGATTCAACTGGCAAGATACCGCCTTTCGTCTTATGTGCCTTTCTAGATTACAGTACAGGCTTACCATGTGGCTGTACCTAGCACAATCATAAACGAGGGTGCATATGTGAGCATCCTATCCTCAACTTCTTGGCAAGATTTAGGTTCTCCTCAGCTTGTCCCCGTCACCCAGAATTTGTTAGCTTTTAACAGAGGAACCAATCAACTGTTAGGGATCCTTCCTAAGTTTCCTATTACTATGGGAGGAAATATTGTCTATATAGACGTGATGGTTGTCCAAGACCCATTGTATTTTAATCTTCTCCTTGGTCGTGACTATGTTTATGTCATGGGAGCTCTTATTTCTTCTCTCTTTCGAGTGATGTGTTTCCCACATGAAGGAAGCATTGTGATCATTGATCATTATACATTCATTGGTCTTGAATCAACTCCCCACCAACCATCATCCCTAAATGGTTCTTATGTGAAAATGATATCACCCCCGCCACAAGTTAATTACGTGGCCACCTGTTCCATGCCCACATCTACTGATGAGCTAGTAGGTGATGTTGTACGCTATGTACTGGGGGAATTGGAGCCTGATTTTTCAATTAGATCCTTGGACATGTCTCCCTTCCAAAGTGTTGTTCTCCCATCTGATGAGAAACTCTTGGAAGATGTTGTACCTATTTCCCATAGGCATTCATTGGCTACAAAAACTACGCCAGGAAACCTACTCAACCAACCTTTAGGTTCAAGCTGGCCCTTGAACCAGAGGAGGCTCCCTCAGTTGTTACGAGGCTTTATTTAACGTTGTTGACCTGTAACTGAACAATAGCCTTTGAAGCACAATGGCTAGATTTATGGTTTTAATTGGGGGTGGCTAGAAATCAATGACTATAGGAATTTACAGGGTAAGTTCCTCAGATAGAACACCAAAGGACACCACTCACAAACATATCACAAATCAATACACGAGTATTCTTGACGTGGTTAAAACCCTCAAAGAGGGAAACAGTGAACGACATAAGCCAACGTGGCCACTTCAAGCAATTTATTAATAAAAGAATGAAAATTTACATAAGCTTCTCTCATGAATGGTTTCCCTAGAAATGACCTTCCATGCTCTTTAAATAGATATCATGGACCAATCGACTGTTAATCCACGGATCAAGTGTTGGTAATACCAAGGAGAGAATGAACCATTGGATCACTTCATGTCTAGAACATATCGTGACCGTCTGATTATAAGTTACAAAAGTACATAGTAAAGAAAGACACTTTACCTAACTCTACACTAGACCAAGTTATACTTAACTATTTCCTATGTGTCGTAATATCCTAACATCCCCCCTTAAGAACAACTTGGGATAGGATTGAAGGATGTACAAATATGACACAATAGGAGAAGGAAGGAGGCATTAGAGCCTATCCCCTCTTAGTGCAAACTTCCTGAACTCCAACCATAAATTGAAGTTTAGTAAACTTCTCCTTTGTGAGAGCCTTTGTAAAGAGGTCTGGAACTTGATCATCTGTTGAACAATATTACACTTCAAGAACATGGTCATGAATGAGCTTTATGATGAAGTGCATGTGTAGTTCAATGTGTTTGTTGTGCTGATGTTGGACTGGATATTTGCATAGTTAAATGTCACTTTGATTATAACACCAAAGTGTAGTCGGATGCTGCTGTTGAAAGCCAAACTCTGACAGGATCTGAAGAAGCCACAAGGCTTCCTTGCTAGCTTCTACGACACCACGATACTCTACTTCTACTGAAGAAAAAGAAATGGCACTTTGTTTCTTGCAAGCCCATGTAATAGGTCCTGAACCAAGAGTGAACACATAACCTGCAGTAGACTTTTGATCATTAGGGTCACCAACCCAATTGGAATCAACGAAACCAACCAATAGAGGAGATGCTTCTACACTGTAATGAATCCCAAAATGAACTGTACCTCAAACATAACGAAGTATTATTTTAGCTTATTTCCAATTACTTTCATGTGGGTTTTGCATAAACCAAGCAATAAGGCCAACAATAAAGGAAATGTCAGGATGAGTATGGGTTAGATACAAAAGTTTTCCTACAAGTTGATGGTATAAGGTAGCATCAACTTCAGGGGAAGTACAAGTGACTGAAAGTTTGGCTCTAGACTGAAAGGGAGAAGGGGTTGGCTTACAGTCTTCCATGTGAAAATGGCGTAGAATATCACAGGCATACTTGGACTAGGAAAGGGAAATACCTTCATTGGATTGCAAGACTTAAAGACCAAGAAATGCAAGTGTCCTAAGTCTGCCATTTCAAGATTATTTTTAAGGTTGGGCTTCACATGGTTTATACGATTGGGATCACTACCAGTAAGGATAATATCATCAACATAATGAACAAGAATGGGACTTGTCCACTTTCTTGGTGTAGACAGTATTATCAGAATGACACCTAGAAAAGCTAGTTTCTAAAAGAAAGCTATCCATTTTCTCATACCGAGCCCGAGGGGCTTGCTTGAGACCATAAAGGGGTTTCTTAAGCCGACATACAAGGCTAGAGTTTGTTTGTATAAAGCCAATAGGTTTTTCCATATAGATTTCTTCATGCAAGTCCCCATGCAAGAAATCAGATTTAACATCAATCTGATGGACTTCCCATTTGAAAGAGGTAGCAAGGGAAAGAATAAGGTGGATAGAGTTCATTTTGGCAACAGGGGAGAAGGTTTCAGTATAGTCAATGCCTTCAACTTCTGAAAAACACTTAGAATCAAGACGAGATTTATGTTTATCAACTTTTCCATTTGGTCCATACTTGGTTCTATAAACCCATTTGCATCTAACAAGTTTTTGTCCCTTTGGAAGAGGAACAAGATCCCATGTATCATTTGCCAATAATGAATGATATTATTCATTCATAGTTACATCCCAACTAGGATGACCTGAAGCTTTTGCAAAGGTGTCAGGATCATAATTCGTTGAAGCTTGAGCTAGTAAAGAAGAGGCTATATCAAAATGAGAACGTGTAAGTCACTGAACTATAGGATCACTAGCAAGAGCACCTGCTGCATCTCGAGTAGCACAGACCCATTTTGGATGCTAAGGATATGAAGGAGGATCTTGAGAAGGAGGGGGAGGATTTCCATCCTCACTGCCATCATCTGAAGAAGAAATATTTTTAGAAGTAGAAGGGATAGAGAGAGGTGGCACATCCACCGAACTATCCTCATAGGACGATATATTTTTAGCAAAATTTACATCTCTTCTAATGATAAAATTTTTGGACTTAAGTGGAATAAGTCTATATCCTTTGACATCTTCATAATATCCAACAAAAATACATTTTTCACTCTTAGGTTCTAAAGCTTTATGTTTCTGATATGGAATATGGGCCCATGCTTCACTTCCAAAAAAATGAAAGTGACTTACATCTGGTTTAATTGAGCTCCATGCTTCTTCTGGAGTGATATTATTTAAAACCTTAGTAGGAGTGTGATTTACAATGTAATTTGTACAGTTAATTACTTCTACCCAAAAATTAAGACTGATTCCTTTAGATTGAAGCATACAATTAACCATTTCATTTAAGGTGTGATTCTTCCTTTTAGCTACACCATTTTGTTGGGGAGTATATGGAATAGTATGTTGCATTTGAATTCCATTGAGTGCAAAAGTTGATGAATTTGTTGTTAAAATATTCTCCACCATTATGAGATCTTAGCTTAAGAATTTGATGTCCAGATTGTTTTTCAACAAATGAATTAAAGGCCAAGAACATGTTAAATACTTCACTCTTGAGTTTTAAGAAGTATACCCAAGTGCGTTTGAAGAAATCGTCAATGAAAGTTAAGAAATACTTGTAGCTAGAGAATGAAACAACTGGAAGTGGACCACATAAATGTGCTATGCACAAGTTGTAAAGGGGTTGAGGCGTGCCAAGAGGCACATTTTTCAAAATTATCCCAATGATGTTTTCCAAGTACACATCCAGAACAAACACCATCTCTGCAATATACCATTGGAAGAACTATCACCATATTTTCATTACATAGATTCTGAAGGGAACGATAGTTTAAGTGACTAAATTGCTCATGCGAAATTTTGCTCACTTCATCATTATGAGAATCAAATACCAAGGGAAGATTTGATGACCCAAATTTGTTAAACTTGTACAACCTTGTAGAATCATTAGCAATGCCAGTAGCTAAAATCTGTCTAGGATCTCTTAGGTCTTTAATTACAACATCGTGAGGTGAAAATTCAACGATTTTACCTTCACCTGAATGAGTTATCTGATATATAGATAGAAGGTTGTAGGATAAGGTTGGAATACATAATAAATCATTAAATTGACCATTGTCTAGATGAATAGTTCTAGTCCCTACAACACTAAGAGATCTATCATCACCAACATATATATTTTTGGTGTTACAATCATTTAAAGAAGAAAACATGGCTTTTTTTGGGCCATGTGATAAGAAGCTCCAGAATCAATGAGCAACTCATGAGAATGAGAAGAAGAAGATAAATTTAGTGCATAAATAGACCCAGATGCTTGACAACCACATGCAGAAAGTTTTATTCCTGAATATGAAGTTGAAGTTGAAGAGTGCTCCAAATGGATGTTATGCTTCTTCATTGCTGCTTCCAAGGCTTCCATCTTCTTAAAGCATTTGGATTCTAAGTGGCTATATCAATTACAAAAGTGGCAAAGTCTATCAGTATTCTTCCCTTTGTTTTTATTTGCCTTATCATTTTGTTCAAATGATTTTTCATTTTGAGACTGAAATTTCTTAGGACCCTTGTTTGGTTGAGGACCATTCTTTTTAGGATACTGCCTCTTAGGATTCTTTAAATTTGGTTGTTGCTGGGTGGATAAGGCTTTCTTATAAGAGTTTCCAAGATTAAGAAGGCCAAGATATGAGAGCTTTTCTTGTTCTCTTATTAAAGAATCACAAAAGGCATCAAAAGAGGGGGACTTGTAGTCTTTTCCTTGAGAAATAAAGGCTTCTCTAGTAGAATCGAAGGTGGAAACAAACACAGAGTAGGTTGGTCCCAGCTTAGTAAGAATGGAATAGATAAGGCTACCATCTTCTTTCTTAATCTTAACACCTTCCAAAAAAAGTCTTAGGGTCTTGAACTTGGACAAAAAATTATTCGATGGAAGAAAAATTATTGGGGTCCAATGTAAGCAACTTATTTTCGAGTTGATGGGCTCTAATTTCATTTTTAATTCCAAAAACTTTAGTGAGTTGTTTCATTGCTTCATTAGGAGTATCAAGTTCTGCAATATGGAATCTAAGGACTGGAGAAATAAATGTCCCTATCAACCCACGTGCTTGATCTTGCCTATTTTCCCACTTGGTTGCCTTATCTTCATCTTGAGGTTTGGTTTCTTGGTCTGAGACTATTATGTAAATACCTTTACTTCTAAGTAAATTCACAATGTAAGACCACCATTGGAAGTAGTTGGTGATGTCAAGAATAACTCAAGGCATGGACTTTCCATTTTAATATAAACTAAAGCTGTAGATGTTGAAACTAAGTGTTCCAATGGAAAGATCTCGAAAAAATAGGTTGATTAAAAAAAAAAGGGCTCTAAAAATGGCTTCTGGATGAAGAAGTTATGGTTTTTCGAAGAAAAGTTATTGAAGATGCTAACAAAGTGTGTGAATGTGCGGAAATGAATGATAATGTTATATTTAAACCCCACCCCCCGCCCCTTCTCCCCCTGCCCCCCTTTTCCAAACCTTAATCTAATTAGCTCACTTAAAAAAAAAAAGAAATAAAAAAGAAGATTTTATGTGACTCATTTTAATGAATAAGTGAAAGTCACTTTTACAATGGTACTTTATGAACTATCCACTAAATTGTAACTTAAATAGAGGATAAAAAGACTTTAGAATTATAAGTGACTCACTTTTTATAATGGGTGAGAACACTTTTACATAAAGTAATTTTAAAACATAAATTACATGTGCTTTTTGAAAAAATAACTCAACAAAAAGAAAGACTTGAACTCAAGACCTTTATTTTCATAAAGTAACTTTAGACCAAGTGAGCTAGTTTAAAAGGTTAATAATTTTTGGAAAAGAGGAAGGGGTTATATATATATTTTATGAAGTCGCTGAAGCTTTTGGGTGCATTCTTTACTTGAAAAATCTCTTATTTGCCTACAAAACAAAAACCACAAAACCCAACACGAACATATTAAAAAAACAAACCTTACGAATTGAAGTTAGCTTTAGCCAAAAACTAAATATTTTCTTTAATGTTTCTGATTTTCTGTAAGGCACAACGGAAAAGAGCAGATGCATGAGAAAAATCCTTCCTTTCTGTTTCTGATTTCCCAGATCGCACAGAGTCATGGGGCAAAGAGCATACATAGAAATGAAAGGTATAGCTTCAGTAATAAAAAATAGAGAACTAAATAAATTGAAATAAATAGAGAGATGAATAGCTAGAACTACAAATAAAGACTATATACCTCCAGATTTTTAAAATGATGTAGCTAGGGCTACTGGAAACCTTTTCACGTGAAACGAAAGGGGTTCCTCACTGGAACATATGCTCCTAACACAATAGAGCAGTCCTCTCGGCCTGAAAGCAGTCAAAAATAGTAGATCTAGGAAACGACAGTTGGATGCAGTTGTACCGGCTTCAGATTTGGATCACCAACAGATGCGGCCCTCAAATAGCTATGATACCATGTAGAAATTTATAGGGTAAGTTCCTCAGATAGAAAACCAAAGGACACCGCTCACAAACAGATCACAGATCAATACACCAGTATTCTTGAGATGGTTAAAATGCTCAAAGGGGGAAACAGTCCATGACCTGAGCCAACGCAACTAGTTCATGCAATTTATTAATAAAAGAATGAAAATTTACATAAGTTTCTCTCATGAACAGTTACCCTACAAATGACCCTCCCTGCTCTTTAATTAGAGATCATGGACCAATCGGGTGTTAAGCCACGGATCAAGTGTCGGTAATACCGGAAGAGAATGAACCATCAGATCACTTCATGTCTAGAACATATCGTGATCGTCAGATTGTAAGTTACAAAAGTACATAGTAAAGAAACACACTTTACCTAACTCTACACTAGACCAAGTTATACTTAATTATTTCTCGTGTCGGAATATCCTAAAAATGACAATCTCTATCCATGATTAAAGGCCTCTCTCACAGGGTCCCTTCAGAATGTGTTAGCTTCAACCTGACAGAATGACTTAGATTTTCAAGGATTATGATATAAGAATGTAAGGAGATTCCTAATAATTAAGAAATCAGACAGACTTCTTAACAACTAGGGAAATTTGGATGCATGTAGAAGATTCTACAACCAAACAAAATATATTCAAAGGAAACTGAAGGCAAAAATGAAACCAATCCTAAGAGGATCTATTTCAGACAGATAGTCCAATAAGCTAATATATTTTGATGGCTATCAGAAGTCATAAAGCAAAAACTAGTAAAAGAGGAGTTATCTTGGACAAATAGTCCAATAAGATAATATTTTTCTAAAGTTTATTATTTTACAGGGGATTTCAGAGAGATTAAGACTTAATATACACTTACCCACACCTTCATATAAATGCTTTGAACATGTGTAGAAATAATATATGAAAGACTAGAAAGACATACTAGAAAACAAAATTTTTTGTCAAACTGGAGCTAGAAGGCTTTCATTATAAATACTATAATAGAAGCTATTACAAAGTGAAGATCCCTTTCATCAAAAGCCCACACATGTTACTTCAATTGATAAAGTATTTATACAATTTCCTCAGAAAATATCTTGATAAAAATATCAACAACTATTACAAATATCTTAAAGTTGTATTACAAAAATAGAACACAAATAAAGGTAACTAAAACTATTTTAAGAGTTCTAGTACTATCCTTGAGGATTTTTGTTGATAAAGAAGAGAAATTTGAATTTTATTACAACTCATATTTGATGAGGTGGCCTCCAAGTTACTAACTGTCTTTGAGATTTTTCCTCTCCAAATTCTGAAAAATAAGGTCCTGTAATACCTTTGTTTCTCCCAAACCATAATATCTGTTAGAAAACTGAGAGAGGTTTTTGTAAATCATGAAAAAATTCTTTAAGTTTTTCAAAATTCATTTCCACCTTCTTAGAAACCACATTTGAAAACACTAACTAAAAACAAGAAAATTCGGGAAAACATGCATGCAAATATTCATTCAAATATTCCAAACCATAACCTCTATTACAAAAATAATAGAGTTTGTTGTAGATTCGAATTGGAGGAACAAAAACCTCCTCCATTTTACCATAATTCATTTATGCTTATCCACAATATTCTCTACAAAAATGTGACTGAAATAGGAAATTTATGGAAAATATGCCTTTAAAGAATCATTAGCATCTCCCAAATCATAATAGATGTTAGAAAATGGAGAGTGTTTTTTGTATAAGATGATGTTATAAACAAAAACCTCTTTCAGTTTCTGAAAATTCGTTTTCATTTGTTTGTAAGAAATGTTTGACATTATTGTGGTGTATAGGGAGAAAACATAGTATTAACTGACCACGAGACAGGCATATGATGTGGAGGTAGGAGGTGACATGGAGGCACATGGTTGATGGTAAGGAAGTGGGGAATAATGTGGAGACAAAATAGGAGTGGGGGAGGAGAAGGGATGCGGCAGGGAAGATGATGTGACTGGGGGTAAATAGACATTGGCGGGAGGTGATGTGTGAATTTTGGGGAGATAAACAGATTTTGGAGAGGGGGGTGAGGGGTAGGGCGGTAAGTTGTTTTCAAAGGAGGGGATGTGAAATGATGGTAGGATGCCACATTAGGGGGGCGTCTGTGGCCATGAAACTACTTTTTAGACCCCCCCTTGCATTAACTTCTTTTGAGGGAGGGGGTTGCAAAAAGTCCTCCTTGTCATTGATATGGGCGGGGAAGAACTTAACCATACAAAAGCACTCGAAATTTTGTGAAAATGACAAGATGCCTTATCAATCCTTGATCATAGGTAAAAATCAAATTTTTACTTTATTACATCATTTAATCATGTTTAAATGCATGATTAACTAAATAAAAACTTAAATTTACATTTTTGAGGGTGCATTTACTCTTGTAGACCCATTTATTATTTTTAAACTACTAAAACCTATTATATTAGCTAATTTCGATGAAATTTGACTGATGATTCAATTTTTTCTCTAACCTCTAACTCATGGATGGCAGTAAATATGTACAAGAGGATCGTAGACTAGGAATTCTTATCCATTTACTAATCTAGGCTTGAGATCCACTCTTGAGGGGAGGATGAGATCAAGGGATAAGGGGTGAAATCTCCAAGGTAGGATAGTATAGGATTCAAGACTTTCAACCAAGGTAAATTTATAACAACTCTTGGAAGTTTATGAAAGAGGAAGCTTCGAGATTCTTTCTATTTTCCTGAATTTCTAGAATCAACGCACCCCCAACAAGGGGCAACCTGCTAGTGATCAACACAAGTCCATAGACGGTAAACTACTAGTGAACGAAGTCTCTCAAAGTGTCAGGGTGCTTTGGGCCTTAAAATCACTTAAATGATGTAGCTAACTTGCAGAAACTCTGGGATTAGGGAGATTCATGCTTAGGTATTTGTGAAATGATGATGACAAGGGGTAAACGGATGTTAATTGATCTAGTTAAAAATCCTACTGACCATATGTGACAAAAAGGCCTATAACAGATTTCCCCCCTAAATCACAAAGTTAGAAATGGAAATTGATGACTTAAGTTCTTTACCTTGTGACAAGTCAGGATTAAGAACAATCAGCGAGATCATTATCTGTTGCAATAAATTTACATCATGATGTCTTTGTTGAGGGAGGCATACCCATGCTCAACATATAAGCTAACATTACATGCACAATGATCAAAAGACACATCCACTGATGACAAATGGTGTACCAATGACTGGATGATTGTCTTTATGAGTATAGCCATCATATATTGTGATCTTGTATTAATCCTGAAACCACAGCCTAGATGATTGGAACTAGATTTAGAGTTTTTTTTCTCATTCACACGATCATCCAATCTATGAGTCTAACCATGTGAATCAATGAGCTAGAGTCAAACATGGTACACACCATTTGATTACCGACCAATGATGTAAGTCATTAACAGATGCAAGAGAAACCATTGATGATGTTAATGGCTCTCAAGGCATTGCAGTACAATCTATATTGTGTGAATGAATGAGTTGAAGTACAACACAACACATAATTTGTTGGTTGAAGTCCAACACCACACATAATTTTTCGGTTAAAGTCCAATGACGTAAACCTATCATCAAGATCGAGGAAACTAGCCATTGATGTATGTAAGCACCAAGGTACCAAAGGTTTGTTTCTAAGTAAACTTCCTAGATAATGAGTTGATGTCGATAGGAAGAAACCCTTTGCAGGAGGGCCTTGATGTATCCCCCATCAGTGACACGAAATGGGTATCATGATTTGAGACAAAATGATGATGATACAGAACTGGATCAGGAATGAAATTCATGGAATAAAGGATTAAGCATATTGTAGCATATATCAACAAAATGACTTCTCTTTGACACACCGGCGACACTGAATGAAGTTCGAAGCATTGACCCAAAACTGAAAAATGGAGGCTTTGAAAATGTATGATGAACCAAAAGACAAGTAGATTTCCCAACCCAATAGCCACGAATATGAAGTGGAAGAGTGTCATGTTTAAGAGTGACTCACTGCCATTAACAAGTGGAGTACCTTATTTTCCCAATTTCCCTAACCATTTTTGGCCAATACCTCTTTATTTCTAAAATTATTGAGGAAGATAACATATCATTGATCTGGAAGTTCATCCTTTGGATGAATCCCTCCAAGTATATTTAATGAACCCTGAGAAGGAGTGGTTTGGTCCCGTCATGTTTGATAGTTCCATCACTGTTTGATGTTTTAACGAGCCCGACAAAGGTCTAACTTGACATCCTTTTCATGTTTAGATAGTTTGAAAAAGAGGTGAAAAAGAAAACTCCAGATGTTCCTTTTCATAGGTAGTCTCTTGAGTCTAAAGAGGAAAAAAGAAATACTCAGGAGAAACTCTTAGCCATGTTCAACTAAGGTATTCCTTTTTCGTAGTTAGTCCATCTTAGTCCGAAAGAGGGTTAAACTTATACTGAGTAGACATCTTTTCATTTACTTTAACATGTTTGAAAAGACAATTGATCGACAATCTTTTCATATTTTGGGAGTCAAAAGAGCTGAAAGAGGACACCACCTAGAGGAATGAGTGGTATAAAAGGTAGCAACTGGTTCCAATCATGATGGAACTACTTAAAGCATGTAGAGGTCAAGAGGTTGGCTAATAAGACCACTCATCACAATGGTTCCTCGGGAAAAGGGTAAAACAACCAAGTGAAAGTGTATGATCAACAAAGCAGATGGTGATGATGGAATGAGAAAATAAAGGCTCATTTGGAAAAAATAGGCTAATAAAAATGGCAACCATGAGTGGTAAAATGGGAATGGTTTCATTTTTACATAGGCTTGAGACATGGGAAACTATGCTTGAAAATACTTGAAGATGGTTTCATTTTTATACAAACTTGAAATATGAGAAAAACTATGCTTGAAATAAGTCTGCATGCCTCCATCATATTGACTCAATTCTAGGAACATGTCTCCCTAATATTCATTTAATGCACTTAAATGGACTACTAGTTACTAATAGGTGGATCAAATGAAGTTACATTTACGAGATCAAGTGAAAGACTCGACTAAGAATTTACATGATCTGATCAAAGACTCAAATTGGAAGGGGATTTGTTTCATTTTTTAATGAGCCTTACATGATAAAAGAACTATGCTCAAAGGACCTTGTTTCATTTTTTAATGAGCTTGACACAAGAAAATGAACTTTACTTCAGAACCTTATTTCATTTTTTAATGAGTTTGACACAAGAAAAGGAACTATGCCCTGAGAACCTTGATCATGACCTCCAAGAGGCCATGACTTCCAAGAGGTTCTCATGATATGGGAGGACAACACTCTGGAAGGGATACATATCAAGGGATCTAATGAAATGATCAGACTCGAATTCCTTGAGTAAATGATGCACTACATCACCTACTATATCATGAGTAGACCTATGCATGGAACATGTTATCATATAATTAATCTGTGGCTGGGAAGATACCACTTGTATATAAGGAAAATTTAGGGAAGTAGGATGATTGGAAATCAAATTAGGAACAACAAATGAAATTTGATCGATAGTCATAATCCTTCCATCATGTGGGAAGCACATCACTTGAAAGAGTGTGGATACAACAACATTCATAATATAAACATAGTCTCGCCCCAGGAGAAAATCGAAGTCCAAAGGGCCCATGACAACCATAAAATAAATACATATATTTTTTCCTCCCAAGGTAACAATAAAATGAGGAAGGATCCCTAAGGGTTAACTATTTATTCTGTTAAAATATAACTTATTCCAAACAAGTTGCGGGGATCCTAAGGCTTTCAAGGTAGTGGAGGATAGAATACTAACAAAGATCCCTCATATATAACTGTGTGATGGATAGTATTATCATAATCCTTTACCATCATATTAAAAGGAATGTAATAAGGGAGATGAGGTTCTATCAATTGAATCAAATCAAAAGCAATGTTGGTCACTTTAATTGCTTACTAATTAAACAGTCGAGTGCCACATAAATGTCAACCCGGGAAAGTCTGATTATTTCAAAGGCAACTACATACTGTATGTAATCAATTTTAATAGCACTAAAATCTGTAGTATAAATAAATCACACCCTGTTAAATCTTTACTCTGTGTTACAACAACTATACTCTATTGCAGAGATAGATATTTAATCAGAAAGAATAAATCTGCAAAAGAAAACAATGGATGTTCTGTAACAAAGGATCAGGACCCTATCCCCAGAGTAGGAACCTTCAGCACCTGCCTCTGTTATCTAGTTCACCAATTCACTCCGTAAACCTAATCACTGGTGAGGCACTCATGAAATAGCATCAATCGCTTAAAAGAGAAACAGAGTTTTAGCAAAAGTAAAATAACATCCAGAAACATTACTTGTTAACAAGGTATGAACAGAAATCACACTTAACACACAACAGAAAGAGAATGGGTGAATCTTGTGATGAATGTGGGCCCTGTCCTTCTCACAAGATTCCCCAGGACACAAAAACTAAGATGAGATACTCAGAACAAAACTCTATTCATTCATCAATATACCATATTACAGAAAAGATCCAGTCTTGTTCCTTCAACTACAGTCCTTGTGTTACAACTTGTTCACCCCCCTTCTAATGTAGATGTCTCCTCTTTATAGAGGAGACATCTATTACAAAAGATTTACATTATAGATTATAGTTCAACCCTTTATACAAAAATAGGGAAATCAGTTTCCCGTCAACAGAATGATGTTATAGTAATTTAGATTATGAACGTTACAACCAATGTAATAGCTTCCTCAGTGATCAATCAGGTTCCTTTGTTGTTGTCAAATCTAGTACACAAATCTCAACTGTCTCCTTGAGATTTGCATGATGTTCTTGCTGTTTCAGCTTCGAGATTCGCGTGTTGTTCCTGCTGTTTTAGCAACTGCAAAAGATAGTCCTGTCGGCTTTAGGCAGTTTCAACAATGCGGTCTGCACATCATTCTTTAATTTTTCAACAACTCAGTCAACTTCAAAGATCAATTATAAAGATAGCATGATTATGTGTTAAATAATTAAACATATAGCAATGAGAAGAGTCACTGTATACCTTTAGAATGATTGAGTCAAAACACTAGCAAGGACTTTCAAATATGGGTTGAAAAGGGTAATATTATGACAAAATATAAGGTCAAAGAGAGACAATATGGGGTCCTAACAAGCAATGGCATGTTTTCTTAGAGGGGGTTTCGTAAGAACATGAGAAATCCCCCCTTGTCCAGTAGAATTAGAAGAAACAAGAAGAACCTAAGCGGTATGATCCTCATTATCTACGGTAAAGTACGATCAACTGAAGGTGGAATTGATTCAACCATTTTATCAACTAATGGTTGGTTGGGAATGGACTCATGGGATTCACATTCAAAGAGAGTGGGATTGATTGGAGACAGATTCAGATTAATTACTTCATCAACTAGTGGAGGATTGTGAGAAATCTTTTGATAACCAGCTGGAAGTCGTGGCTGAGAAGTTGTAAGGCTTTATAACAATTTTTAGGCTTCATACATATAAGTTAAAAGGTGAATAATGTGATTCCATTTCACATGACCTACATGGAAACTTGACTTTAACCTTTTTCCCATGGACCTTACTATCATTAGTTGAAGGTTTGTCATTAGCATGATCTCTAGAAGTTGACTACAAACGCTGATGTGAGCTTGTAGACCATACTTCTAATATCTTGGGAATACCAGGAAAATCTCTAAGAAGGTAGTCACCCTTACATAACCTGCAAGGGAATTTAACTTTGCAGAGCTGATTGGAAGATTCTTCCATACTATTTGCATGGATAACAATGGTTTCTTGGTTTCTCCCTACTTATTATACTTCTTCTTCTTCATCCTCTTCTTCTTCTTCTTAGCTTCTTAGTTACTAGGATCAAGACTTTCACTAGGTGAGGAGGAAGAAAGGGATGGAGAAACAACATGTGAAGAAGGAAAATGATCAAATTTAGGATCAAATTGAGGTTGATATAGTTTAGGTGGAGGAAACTTTGGTTGAGAATCAGTTTAGACATTCATAGCCAAAGAGGTCGAAAACAACCAAACTAGTAAACCAATGGTAAATCCAGTAAGGGACAATATTTCCATATAAGGAGCACCAATATGTCCAAAGGAAGGAAAAGAACTAGGATTCCCATCAAAGGGGTTTCTTTAATTGGTAGACTCGGGAACTATTTCCATTAGTCTCAACCTAAGATGCACTAAGGAGTTGTTCCATGAGGAGGATGCTGTTTCACGGTCAATTAATTGATTTTAGAAATTAAAGACACAGAATAAAACAAAGGGGTAACTAGGCATAACAGATTACCAAGTCACTGTGAACTACAATATACCACCTTGGTGAACCAAGGATTTAGGTACGAGTAGACAATCTCCCTGAATGTCATGTTTGATGTATCACATTGTACAAGGTGACTGACTCGGTTACCTATGGATGTATAGAAACCTATGGTGGACTTCCAAAATATACTCAACGACACGTTGAAGTGAAATCCGTGGTAGTGTTTTCTAATACGTAACCATTTGATGAGAGTGTTCCCATATACTTATCATGTGTGGACCTACATCAAATATACTTGGAGGTACGTCAAGAATGGTCTAATACACTTACGTACGTGGAACGAGATATCACCCCCAAATTGTAATGCTGACAAGAAATGATATCTCCTAGATTTAAAGATGCTAGAACACGTCTCTAGCCTAGACCAAGAAATGACATCTCCTAGATTTAAAGATGCTAGAACACATCTCTAGCCTAGACCTCTAAGTGTTTGCTTTATTTTTATAAATGCTCCCTAGGTTGATTTAGTAATTTTTAGAGTTTATCTTCAATTAAGTTTCAGTTCTAGGGCTCACCACGAGTTTGACCTAAATTCCCAAAATTGCAAGCTAGCATGAAGAAATGAAGTCTTTCACTTTCAATGAAAATCTATTTAAGGAGGGAAGAGACAAAGAGTATGCGACACACAAAATGAAGCAATTAATATGCAAAGTGAAATTCCCCTTTAGTGTAACTATTCCAATACTTAATGCACATACAAAACCCTATATGTCAATGCAAACATATTTTTCTTTTCAATTTCACTTAAATTTTGAATATGAAAAAAAACCTAAGATGCATGTCTAATCACTGATAAAAGAAAACTTTTCAAATTGATGACTAAAACAAAAATCCATTCAAGCACTCAATGATAATAAAAAAATCAATTCATGAATGACTTAATGATAAGAACAAAGGAAAATATAAACAAATCTTTATCAAAGACACTCAAAACCAAAAGAAAACCACATGGAGGCTTATGAGAGACCACAAGACACTCAGGGACTCAAGGAAGAGTAGTTGGAACAAAGCTAAATAGAGAGAAAATCAAGCAATTTTTTTTTTGCATGAACAGGGACCAACACAGATGCTAAAAGGGTACCAATGCATGCAGGAATAGAGAAGGCTCATGAGTGTTGCAATGCTCTGTCACTAGACCAAAGGGGGAACTGATCAAAGGATGCAAATTTATGACACAAATATTGCAATTGAAACTCAATGAAAGGTCTTCCTCGGTCAATTCTTGATTGAGTCACATGGTGAAGGTATGAAGAAGAGGTAAATAAGCATTAAGGACAAGGAAACCACCAAGCAAATACATAATTCCCCAATGGAGTCATCAATTTTTTATACAAAATATATAACGATGGACAAAAGTGTATTCTCTAGGTCTGGTAGACTAACCTAAAACAACAAAAAGAAAGGACTATAATGTCTTCCTTAAAGTAAATGGACAATGGGATGAAGCCTACTTGGAATTTGTCGTAAGCTTCGTTCCTATCTTAGTTTGTACGCTCCAATCCTAGCTTTGATCTCTATAATTAGAACCTACATAATCAAACAACATAAGCCAAAGATCTACATCATTTATGTATCATAATACAATCACTTCATTCAATAGATCAACATGGTATTTAAATACATGAATAACATAACATCAAATATTGGAAAAAGTTGTATTCCTTGTATTAATAAAATGGAGAGAGTTACAACCAAATATAGAGTTGATCTTGTAGAAGAACTCCAAGTTGACTTGTCCTTCCTTGCCACAAAGTGTGCCTCTATTTCACTCTAATGCATCGAATAATGATGCTCACAACCAAAACATAAGGGTAGAATCTATCTCCAAAATCCAACCTATTGCTCATGGATGGCACTAAATATATAGAAGAGGATGGTAGGTTAGTAATTCTTATCCATTTACCAATATAGGCTTGAGATACACTCTTGATGGGAGGATGAGTTCAAGGGATAAGGGGTGAAATATCCAAGTTAGGATAGGATAGGATTCTAGACTTTCATCCAAGGTAAATGGTTATAAAAACTCATGGAAGCTTTTGGAAGAGGAATCTTCGTGATTCTTTTTAATTTTCTTGAATTTCTTGAATTAGCGCACCCACAACAAGGGGAAACCTGCTAGAGATTAGTGCAAGTCTACAGAAGGTCAACCTACTATTGAACATAGTCTCTCAAAGAACTAGGGTGCGTTGGGCTTTAAAATCACTGAAATGGTGCAGTTAAAGGAAACAAATTTGGGATTAGGGAGAGTCATGTTTAGGGATTTGTGCAATGATGATGATAAGAGGTAAAAGGATGTTTATTGATCTAGTTAACAAGCATATTCTCCAGATGTGACAAAATGGCCTATAACACTGGGTTGAGAAAATAGGTATCGCAAAGAAAGGTTGTGAGTGCGACAACTTTTCTAGTAGATATATCAAATTGAAACATACAAAGTCTTTAGGTCTGAAACCAATAGCCAGCTGGAAATGCCACTGAAAATTAAGCCTCCCAGGAAAATAGAAGTGATCCTTTATTTATATAATTTTCTACAATGCTAGCAAACAATAAGTATTAACTAATGTGAACTTGTAGATTCATGTTGACTCTAGTGACACGATGCCATGCACTAAATCAACATACAATAGTCCTCCTACATGAAGTTCTACTATCAAAGAGAAACAATAGGAGGCCTCCTCATCACCAAAGAAAATGTAGTCTCATCGCAGGAATGATATGATTTAGTTATTGTTAAGAGCACCATGTTCTTCAACTAACATTTAGTAGTGTGGAATTAGAGAAAAAAACCTTAAAAAGGATCTGTATTCATGTAGGCACATAGGAAATTCTGCACGTAGTCATTGTTTCTTTGTTTTAAGTTCAAGCATTTTGGAGATTTTTTTGCATATAATCATGGCTTGATTAACATCATAGTTAACATTTATCTCTTGTAGGGAATCCTTGTTGGTTTGAGAACATGGAATTTCCTCTTCCTTTCAATGCACTATTGTCTTCTTCAATGAATCAACATTTGTTTGAAAACGTGAAATTCTTTGCCTTTTGGTGCACTGCCAAAACCATTAACACTTTAAATTCTCTCTTTCTTTTATGTATTAATTTTGTACTATCACTTTCATCATATATTCTATCAATTTTTGGAATGAATTATGGATTACTTGACTTGTTACATATGCCATGTTCAAACTTAGTCATTTTTGGTTCAATTCATCTACTTTGAGTACTTAATGAATCCTTTGTAATTTTAAATTGGTGCATTACACTTCAAAATTTTGTCACATTGTTCACATGGAGCTACACCTGAGTCTCTATCCACTTAATTGTTACAAATTATCTGGAAATAATTTGATCATTACAATTCTCCATTCTTTATCACCTAGCACAACTGCTATCCATCTAGCACTTCTGTCACCTAGAATTCCTCTATCCGTCTGGCATCATTGTTACCTGGAATACCTTTGTCCATCTGTCACGTTAGATTTTCGATTTTCTACATTACCTCTAATGATACTCCATTTAGTTCTGGCTCCATACAATTAGACCATTATATACTCATCCTTGAGATTGTTGATATTTCTTTTATCCCTTGTCCATCGTTGTTTGAGGTTAATCACTTTATTAAGCTCAAGCTAGGAATAGTGAGTTTATTATTAGTGAGTTATAAGGTTGTAGATTTTGTTCTATCTTCTCCTATGTTATAGACATATTTGGGCACATCAACCCCAAACTTATATGTAGATGTATTAGGGCTCATCAACCCCTAAAATATTTGTTTCATACCCTAAAGGAACATAGTCATCTGAATACATCATTCCCCAAAAGTTCCATATGAGAAACCATCTAGAAGTTGCCTAAATTGAACCATATTGACTGCTCCATTGGCAAAGTGCAATGCATACTGAGTGGTACATTGCAAGGGTGCAATGCATACTGTTTAGGCCTTCTATAGGGTGCGATGGGTGAGGATGGAAAAATGTCTGAGACATTTGTTAGTTGATTGCTCATGGAATCTTCTACAAACTTCCCTTGTGCCACTTGCCTCCCTGAATTCGTCCAAGGATGAATAAGGGATCTAAGAAAATCTTCAATCCCTTCTCTTTTGGAACCCATTGTAACAAGTGGAATGACACTAATCAAACCCCATGGATGACTCACACTCTTGCAAACATCTATAAATGGATCCCTCATCCAAGAGATCCAGAGGCTGGAATATTGTGAATTGCAAGGAAGTGCTGATAGTTTGAGGAGAGAGTATTGTATTCTCGTTGGAGTGATCTTGCTATTTCACGAGGTGAAGAAGAATTGAAGCTGGGAGGATGATGTTGGATCAGACAACTGGGTTTTAATTCTCCTTTCTATTAATAAAGCTCTTCAAGTTTTCTTCCATATTATTATGCAATTGTGAATGTTATCATTTGTGAATCCTATCATTTTTTCATTATATATCTGATTCTTTAATGTTTATGTTGTGATAGATCACGATGCTTTGATGGTTCTTTGTTGCTATACTTGGGCAACTACTCTCCAAGCGTGTTAAGTATGGGGAGGAGTTGCAGGATTTGTCGAAGGGGAGAGATCAAGCAAGGGATTAAGTGGAAGTTCCAGGTTGGTTCCATTATCTTTCTCTTATCTGTTACACATAGAAGAAATCATTGAATTTCTTTAAACTGTTGTTTCTAGGGTAGTTTCCAAACCTAGAGGGCTAGCATTCTTTAGGAATACTAGTTTTCCTAGAAAAAAATTGGCAACTCCACTGGGGAATGAATAGATGTTTGTTTGTTGTTATTGTTTGTTCTATACTCAATTTGATAAACTATAGATAGAGTCTAAAGTCAGCCAGGTAGCCTTCGAACTTCTCTTTCTCTGCAATTGCATAGTAGATGAATGTTTCTTTAGTCGACCTCTAGTTTAGTTTATGAATTAAACATTTGACTTGCAAGCACATATAGATGCCCTTTTGGTAGCTCAGTAACCTCTCAAGACATTCCATCATACTTTGCTCATCATTGTTCATCAAAACCCACCTTAACTCACTGAAAACAACACCACATTTGAGCAAAAACCCATTTCAATTGCACTCCCTGGACCATCGCACTGTCTTACACTATGACCCAATATGCATCACATCTCTCAAGTGCAGTAAGTGTGGTGCATATTAGTTTCTGTGAAGCCTAGATGCGATGATTGACTGAACTCTTTTTCCATCTAGAAATTGAGGGTTTTTGACCTTGTTTTCAGTTTTGTTGCAAATGAACAGTGCCTCTTTACTGAAACTTACTTGCATCACTTAGATCAGCCTCAATTACATTAGGATTAGTGATTTTTTTGTGTATTTTTTCCTCATTTACAATCCTTTTTTGAAGAGTTGTTTAAATCAATTTGTCTCTTTGGTACAAAAAGTGTCGTAATTGCCATTTTTTGTCGAAAAGAGAAGTGTCGTAAATTCTTCCTTCACTTGATATTTGATTGAACTTTTCTTGATGCATTTGATTTGATTTTTTTACTTTCAAAGTGTTGAAAGCATTTTTGTTCAAAATTGAAAGTGTCATTTTTCAGTCTTCCTTTCTCTTTTGAAGAAGAAATTGTCGAAAATGTCATTTTGAGTGAAATATTTTAGATCTTTTCTTCATTTAGTTTTCCTTTTGGCATTTTTCACATTAAGGAAAGTGAAAACAAATAAATGCATTTGCATTTAGAATTTTTTGATTTGTGTGTGAAAAAATGATTTAGGGAAATGCACTAATGTGTGCTCTTTGCTCTTTGCTTAAAAGCACTATTATCTTCTTTCCCTAGTAGCTAGGTTTTTCATTGCTCAAATAAACAAAGATTTTTTAATCATTGTAGATTGCATCTTAAGAATTTCAGATCATCATCACGTGGCGAACCATTGAAAGGAAAATTCTAAACAAGATCAACTTTAAAATGAATTTTGCTGAACCTAACAACGCTTTGGAACTTAATGCAACACATCTAGAGGTCTAGGCTAGTGACGTGTTTCGACGTCATTAAAACTAGTGGCTATCATTTTTCATTGAAGGTTGGGTTATTCCTCCTCCTTAATAAAACAAGTGCTAGCGCGGACTTGTGCTCCCTGTACCATCACGTATGTTTTGGGAGACCACAATAGGCTTAAATCCTTTATCCATAGGAAATTGAGTCTGCCGCCTTATTGATTGCAATGCACTAAACACAGCAATCGGGAAGATTTACTGCCATATATAAGTCCTTGGTAATTTCTTTTTAATTTATCACCAAGGTGTATATTGTAGTTTTTTGATTGATTTGGTAATCCATTTGTCTAGATTTTCTAGAGTAGTCACTTTCGTTCCTTTTCGACTCTTTAAAAGAAAAGGTCCATCTGAGCACTTGTCCTTTCAGGCTCATTAAAAATCGAAAGTGACTAGAGTCATCTTTTTCTTTTTCTTGACTCTTTAAAACTGAAAAATCGAAGTTGCGTCTAAGTGTTGTTAAAATTAATTGACCACGAATAACATCCCTATTCCTTAGTTGATCTTAGGTTGAAACATATGGTGACAAATCTGGATTCCACCGATCAAGGAATTCCTTATGATGGGAATCCTAGTCATTTTCCTTCTTTCAGAAATATTGGTGCTCCTTATATGGCTACATTGTCCCTTCCGTGATTTACCATAGGCTTGCCAATATGGCTATTTTCAACCTCCTTGGTTCAAAATGTCGAGACTTCTCTGAAATCAAGTACACCTCCAAATGGACAAAATCAACCTCCAGTTGATCCTAAAGTTGACCCTTTGCCTTATTCCTCATTTGTTTCTCCCTCCCCCTCTTCCTCTTCGCTTGGTGAAAGTATTGGTACTAGTAACAAGGTGGCTAAGAAGAAGAAGAAAGGGAAGAAGAAGCCAATTCAGCAAGGGGGAAACCAAGCAACGATTGCTTTGAATGCAACATCTGATGAAAATTCATCCATGAAGCCTCACAAGATCAAATATCCATGCATAATTTGTGCGGAAGACCATCTTCATCGAAATTGTCCCTACATTCCTTAGATCTTGGAAGAATGGTCTTCCCATTCACACCATCCTGTGTCATCAACTTCTGGAGATCATTTTAGTAACACACCATCAACTAGTGATAGTAAAGTTCATGGACAGAAGGGAAAGGTCAAGTTTCCATGTAAGTTATGTGAAGGGAATCACCCCATTCACCTTTGTCCCTATCTGGATGAAGCCAAGAAAGTGTTGGATAACCGTCCTGCTTTACCACAATGACTTCCATCTGGTTACAGGAAACTCTCCCTAAATCCTTCACTAGTTGATAAATCGACTGGCCAAAATCAACCGTTGGTCGAAACCACTCTCTCTGAAAGTGAATCCTATGAGTCTATACTTGACCAAAATCAACAGGTCGAGGTAATAGTTGGCCCAATTTCACCTTTAGCTAATCGTACCTTTCCTAAAGAGAGTGAAAATCATACCACTCAAGTTCTTTTTGTTACCTCAGATTCAACTGAGCTTAGGGGCAGCCCACTTGTTCCATCAAGATAGGAGGAAAATCCTCCAGTTCTCGTAACTCAAGGGGTTAATTCTCCTGTTTCTACGATACCCCCTCCAAGTAGTCTAGTCACTTCCTTTAATTGGAATTTACTGGCAGGATCCCGCCTTCCTTCTTATGTGCCTTTCCAGATCATATTACAAGTTTGTAAAATGATTGTATTTGGCACTATTATAAATGAAGGAGCATCAACGAGTATCCTTTCCTCAACTGCTTGGCAAGCGCTCAGTTCGCCACTGCTTATGCCTATTACTCATAATCTGTTGGGCTTTAACAAAGGAACCATTCGAACATTAGGGATCCTTCCTCAGTTACTTATCACTTTGGGAGGAAAAACCATTTATCTGAACGTGATGGTAGTCCCAAGACCTTTAGATTACAATTTACTTCTAGGGTGCGACTATGTTTATGGCATGGGAGCTATTGTTTCAACACTTTTTCGAGTGATTTGTTTCACGCATGAAGGCAAAATTGTCATCATTGACAAATTTCATTTCCTGGTTCAAATATAGCTCCTAGTCAACCATTGTCCCTAAATGGTCCATTTATATGAATGGTATCATCCCTGCCATGGGTTAATTATGTGGCAACCTGTTCCATACCTACATCGACTGACGATCAATTCAGTGATGTTGTCATTATGTACTGGAAGCATTGGAACCAGATCTCTCCTTCATGACCACTTATGAGTTTTGAACAAAGGAATCCAAGGATAGTTCATTGTCTTATGTCAACCTCGTTAAAAAATGAATCCAAGGGTCATCGAGGATAGTTCTTTTACTGTGTCAACCTCGTTAAAAAATGAAACAATAGTGGTAAAGATAATTTTCCCTGTAGGTTATGTGATTGGTCTATCACACCATTCACCTTTGTCTATCTGGACGGAACCAAAGAGGTGTTGGGTAATCATCCTGCTTCATTGTAGTGACTTCCATCTGGTTATAGCAGACTCTCCCTTTCATGAAGCTGGGGGCATGCAAACCAACTCAAGCATAATTTTTCGTTTCAAGTTTATGTAAACATGAAACTGAATCCAAGCATAGTTCCCTATGGTTCAAGCTTGTCTAAAACTGAACCCATTTTCAATTTTTAACCCTCGTGATTGCCATTCTATCAGCCTTTTCTATCAGATGAGCCTTGGTTGTTTTCATCCCATCGCCACCATCGCTTTGGTCGATCATACACTTTCACTTGGTTGTTGTACCATTTTTTAGGAACAGTTGTAATGAGTGGTCTTATTAGCCAACCTCTTCACATAAATCAACATGTTTTGAGAAGTTCCAACATCACCGGAGCCATTTGCTACCCTAGACACCACTCATTCCTCAAAATAGAGTCCTCTTTAAACTCTTTTCAGACTCTTTAAACATGAAAAGATTGTCAAGCGCTTGTCTTTTCTGGTTTGTTAAAGTATTGGAAATGTCATCCCTCTTGTATTATTTTATCCTTTTTCAGACCGGAGGGATTACTTTATGAAAAAGAACTTATGGAGTTTTATTTCCGTCCTTTTTCAAACTCTCTAAACATGAAAAGGACCGAGTTATCCTTGTCATTAAACTCATTAAAACAATAGCGAAAAACTTATCCATCTAGACAAGATCGAGTTTCACTATCGCTAGACTCATTAAAACATTAAATAGCAACAAGTTTGCTCGAAGGGAGAATTATCGAACAAGCATATGTTATCCTCCTCAAGCTTGAAAAAAATAAAGAGGTACTGGTCAGCAATGATTGGGGAAAAAGGGAAAAAACTTGAAGAATTTATGGTAGCAAGTCACCCTTGAACATGGCACTTTCACTTCATCTCCATTATTGAGTTGGGTTGGGTCATTCCATTCACCAGTCATCATACCATTGGTCTTTCAAACCATCCATATTTTGGGGTTAACACTACCAATTCATCTCAGTGTCACTGACATGTTCAAGAGAAGTCATTTAGTTGAGAAACCACCATCTAGTTAATGTCTCATACACTGCAATACCTCCTACCTTCATTTTTTCATGACCACCATTCCTGAACCTTGTGTCGTCAATTCAGTTTTCACCTCCAAAAATTATTTGCTTCATTTTGTGTCGTAGGTGTGGGATACATCAAGGCCCTCCTATGACGAGTCACTTCTTGTTTACATCAACTCATTATCCAATAAGTTGACTTAGAAACAACCCTTTTAGTGCTTTGAAGCTTGCATACATCAACGACAAGTTTCTCACTTCCGGCGATAGGTTGACATCAATGGCCTTTGACCGAAAGATTTTGCGTGGTGTTTGACATCGGATCATGTATTCACACCATGTGAATTGTACTGTAATACCTTGAGGATCATTATCATTATCGGTGATTCCTCTCGTGTCTGTTAACAACTCACATCATTGGATGGTAATCAGGCGATGTCTTTCCATGTTCGACTTCAGAACATCCCTTAACATGGTTTGACTTGTACATCAGACGAATATTGAATGAGTTTGAAGACCCTGGATCTAGTTTCATCCATCTGGGCTGTGATATATCGAGGGATATAAAAACATCAAATGTACAAAGGCTCTACACAGATGATCATCCTAACCATGGATTGCAACTCTATATCTGTAGAATCACGAGTCTATATCTGTGGACAACTATCTGATCTATGTACATGAAATGAAATTTATAAAGCTGAGCATGGGGATGCCTCCCTCAGCTAGATCATGAAAAATTATATTATGATGATGTATTGTATTGTGACTTATGCAGGTCACCTTCCAGTTCGAAACTTCGGATCCTCATGATAAAGCATTTCACCCAACATGAATATTTACAACCTCATGCTTTGGGGGCAACTGTTATAGACATATTTGGGCACATCAAACCCAAAATTATATGTCGATTTATTAGGGCTCATAAACCCCTAAAAGAGTTGTTTCATACCCTAAGGGAACATAGTCATCTGAATACATCATTCCCCAAAAATTCCATCTGAGAAACCATCCAGAAGTTGCCTAAATTGAACCATACTGATTGCTCCACTGGAAAAGTGCGATGCATACTAAGTGGTACACTGCTAGGGCACAATACATACTGTTTAGGCCTTCTATAAGGTGCGATGGGCAAGGATGGACAAATGTCCAGGACATTTGTCAGTTGATTTCTCATGGAATTTTCTACAAACTTCCCCTCTGCCACTTGCCTCTCTGAATTCGCCCAAGGATGAATAAGAGATCTAAGAAAATCTCCAATCCCTTCTCTTGTGGAACCCATTGTAACAAATGGAATGACACTAATCAAGCCCCATGGATGACTCACACCCTTGAAAACATCTATAAATGGATCCCTCATCCAAGAGATCCAGAGGCTAGAATATTGTGAATTGCAAGGAAGTGCCGATAGTTTAAGGAGAGAGTATTGTATTCTTGTTGGAGTGATCTTGCTATTTCATGAGGTGAAGAAGGATTGAAGTTGGGAGGATGATGTTGGATCATACAACTGGGTTGTAATTCTCCTTTATATTAATAAATCTCTTCAAGTTTTCTTCCATATGATTGTGCAATTGTGAATGTTATCATTTGTTCATTATATTTCTAATTCTATAATGTTTATGTTGTGATAGATCATGATGCTTTGATGTTTCTTTGTTGCTGTACTTTTGCAGGTACTCTCCAAGCGTGTTATATACGGGGAGGAGTTGTAGGATCTGTCAAAGGGGAGAGAGATCAAGAAAGGGATTAAGCGGAAGTTCCAGGTTTGTTCCATTATCTTTCTCTTATCTGTTACACATAGAAGAAATCATTGAATTGCTTTAAAATGTTGTTTCTAGGGTAGCTGCCAAACCTAGATGGCTAGCATTATTTAGGAATACTAGTTTTCCCAGAAACACCCTATGATGATAGTTTTGCGATGCCTACTTACACAAAATTGAATGATTTATTGGTATATTTCTACATTGGTCCCTCATTTCCAGCAATATATTTTTTATGTATGTTTGTTTTCCATGGATGCATGAGTATGTCTCTATGTATGTTTAAGAGTATGATCTATGTGTTGGACTTTTGCATATGGTTCTGCATTGCACCCCATTTTTTATGGTCTCTATCTCCAGAGTTGGCTCCATCTCTCTATGCTACATAGTATTGTTAATGCTCATGTCTTTTCATTGACAATTTTTCAAAGTGTCAATGGCCCCTTAGTTGTTTACGTACATTGTGCTAGATTTCTCTTTGGGACTAGTACAGTGACAAGGTCATGATTAAAAGATACATTTTCATCTTTATGAGGTTGTGGCTTTTAATTTAACCAACAGTTCTTTCAAAGAGTGATAAATCCATTCTCTTAGTATTCTCCATAATTGAATTTATTCACTGTCAAATCATATTGTTGGTGAAATCACAATTCGTGTGTTGGACAAGGCTCATTCTTATGTAGTTGGAATCAAGGACCTTTTTCATTTGATTACAAAGAAAATTCAAAATTTCAGATAATCATCACTTGTATATATATGTAGTTTAAAGCAGTTATTTAATATATAATATAACTAGATATGAGCACAATAATCAAAATATTTGAAGTTGTACTGATTGCGTTGAAGGATTTTGAAGAAATACTAGTGATGCACAAATATATTTTGAGCTAGATTCGTAAGAAAAATGATTTGGTTATATATGAAAATATTTGTTTTTCTAAAGAAGATTACTTGACCTTTGAACTTGTTTACTCTTTTGTTGATGATAGATCAATTACACATTTCTTACATAGGCTTTTTGTATCAAATCTTGGCCTTTTGAATGATGAACCAACTTGAAAACTCTCTACATGAAGAAAGTTGACCCAACATTTATATAATTTTTTACTTTGGATTTTCCAGATGAATATGTTGTGTAGAGAGTAAATTAGGCTTTGCATATAAAGCTTCATATATTTCATTCTTATATTCTTTTCTTTGTTGCTCATATGACTATGGAGACTCTCCCTTAGATTGTCCATCCTTTTAAATTTTGTACAGTTCTTTGATGCTCCTCTTTGAAATCAAACTAATTAGAAGGAGTAGGTATTATCCCCATCTTGTGCCTTAGATATTTGAATGTTTCTCTTGCCAAAGGCTTGGTGAAGATATTACCTATATTCTCCTTAGTAGATATGTACTCCAGTTTCATTGTTTTCTCAACCACCTGATCTCTAAGGAAATGATAATTTATATGAATATGTTTGGTCTTGGAATGTAGCATTGGATTCTTTGAGATTCTTATTGCACTTGTATTATCACACTTAATAGAAATAGGTTCATTATATATTACCTTCATGTCTTGTAGAATTTTATTCTTCCAAAGTACTTGTGTGCAACAAGTTGCAACTATTATGTATTTAACTTCTGTAGTAGATAGAGATAATGAGGTTTGCTTCTTGCTTAGCCAGGAAACCAACGATTCTCCTACATATAATGCACCACAACTCGTAATTTTTATATCACCTATACGTCTAGACCGTTCTAGATCCATGTATGTTGTCAATGTAAAGCCTTTTCCTTTTTGGTACCATAGCCCATAATCTATTGTAAATTTTAAATATTTGAATATTTTTTTTGTTGCTAGTAGATGTCTTTGCTTTGGTTCTAACTGATATCTTACTACTAATCCCACATCTAACATTATGTATTATATAGAAGCAATTAGATATGTTGGATGTGTGTTATATTCTTTCCATGACTAGATTGATGCATTGTACATTGCGTCAGTCACATTAAGGGGGTCATAATGGGGGGGGGGGGGGGGGGCCACTTTGCATCGGGTCTAGGGCAGTGCCCGAGAAAAAAATAAAAAGATTATGCAGACCTACATAGGGGGGGTGGACCCAAAGATGGTGGGCGAACCTACCCATGGTTTTGTGCATGGGTTTTGCACATGGTTTAGGCATGGTGGTTTTCTTCCTATGATATTTTGTAGATATGGTCAAGGGAACTACAGTTATGTTCGAATCTAGGGTTAATGGATTAGGGTTTATGAATGCTTTGGCATGTATATATATGTATTGTAACATTGAAAGGAACATAATGAAAAATCAATTTGGTAGTCCTGATTTAGGGATCCAAGGGAAAATCTTTGTGTATATTTATTATTTATTCTCGTCATTTTTTATTTTTCTATTTGAATAATTTGTTTGCAGGTAATTTCTATACAATGTTAAAACCCACAAGATATAATATGTTTCTCGTCATAGATCTATATAATATTTTATCAACTTCAAGAGACTCATCATTTTTGCACAACTTGCATCCAACTGTCGTAGGAGTAGTGACACATTTACAATCCTCCATTTTTTATTTTTTCAACATGTCCATTAGATATTTCTCTTGCGAAATGAATATGCTTTCTAATTTTTGTAGGATTTGCAAACCTAGGTAAAAATAAATCTCTCCATCATTGACATTTCAAACTATAATTCCATTTCATGAGAAAACAATGTACAAGAGAGTCTTTGTTGTTTCCAAACATTATATCATATATAAACGACCAAAATTATAAATTCATCTTCATTTTGACTTGATAAGCATATTACGGTCAATCGCACCTCTCTTGAAACCCTGCTTTTGAAGGTACTTATCCAACCTAGAGTACCATGCCCATGGTTCTTGTTTGAGTCCATACAGTGCCTTCTTCAACCTGTATACATCATTAGAATTATATAATAATAAAAAACCTTAGGTTGTTCTATGTAGAATTCTTCCTCAAGTTCTCCATTCAGATAGGAAAATTTCATGTTGATCTGGTATACTTCGAAATATTTGTAAAATGCAAAAAAAGAAACATTTTGATTTCCTCTAACCTCACCACTAGAGCAAAGTTTTCTTCATATTCCAATCCTTTGACCTGAGAATAACCCTTGCATACTAGTCATTTTTTATTTATAACATTGTGTCCTTGTTCATTGAGCTTATTTATGAATACCCATTTTGTACCAATGGCATTCTTTCTTATTGGTCTTGGTGTTAGTTTCCAACTCTTATTCTTCTCAATATGATATAGTTCCGCATTCATAGGATTTATCCATTTTTTATCTTTTGCTTGCTTTAGAAAAATTCTTTGGTTCAATATTTAACATCATGGTAATTTGGGCTTGATCTATTGTTTTTGCAAGTTTCCTCCTCATTTGAACACGTGTATTTTTAGCACCAATAATTTAACTATCAGGATGGTTATTTTATACATACCTTGAGGTATAGTTTGAATGAGTCTATGTTTCTTATAGATCTTCATCTTGTTCTCCTTCTTCTTCACTAACATGTTGGTCTAGAGGATTGATAAAGCATCTTCTCTTGTTCTTAATAGGCAACTCTTCATCAAATTTCACATCTATACAATCAAAAATATTATGTAGCCTTTTATTGTAGCACTTGTACCCTTTACTTTTCATTGAATACCCCAGAAACATTCCTTCATATTCCTAGGCATCAAGGTTTCCTAGCTTTTCATCATTGTTTTTGATATAGCACTTTCTTCTGAACACTTTGAAATGTTTCATTGAAGTTGGTTTTCCATGTCACAATTCATAATGTGTCTTATCAAAATTGGGTCTGAGATGTGCCTTATTCAACATGTGAACTACTGTGTGAATTGCTTCTTCCCAATAGGTTTGAACAATGTTCATTTCCTATATGATGGCTCTAGTTATTTGTTGTAAGGACCGGTTCTATCTTTTAGCCACTCCATTCTACTGAAGAGTTTTTGCAATAGTGTATTGTCTTTTTATTCCATGTTCATCATAAATTTTGTAAATTCGTCTTATGTAAATTCACCTCATGTGTTTGATCTTATGCACTTTATCGTGCTTCCTATTTGATTCTCTACCAATGCCTTAAGCCTTAAATTTCTCAAATGCTTCTGACCTTTTTCTCAAGTACGCTACCCATGTCAGTATGGAATAATCATCAATTACCATCATAAATTATCTCTCACCTCCAGGTTCTTATGTTTTGGAAGGACCACACAAATCCATATGTACTAGTTGCATATGATTTTTAGTTGATATTTTATCATTGATTTTGAATGGAATTCAAGCTTGTTTTCCCATTTGACAAGATTTACAGATAGGATTTTGAGGTTTCATTATATTAGGAAAATTTCTTACTTCTCTCTCTTTTTTAAGTCTGATCATATGATCAAAATTTAGATGTCCTAGTTTCCTATGCTATATCCAAGACTCATCATGTTTGCCCAAATAACATTCTTCATTATCTTCCTTCCAGATATATACAATATTTTCTGTTTGAACTCCTTTGTTCAGTATATTCGCTATTGTAGTTGATCTAATCTCATAATACTGAGCTCTGAACATAACATCATAACCTTTGGCACATGTCTAAATAACACTTAGCAAGTTATGCTTCATTCCTTTTACAAACAATACATCTTGTGCTTTTCCTCTACCATTGTTTAATCTAACTATACCCTTTCCTTTAGTTTTTCCCACTACATCATTTTCGAATGTAACATTCAAAGATTTATTTTCATCTAAAGATAATAACTTGTTGTTGTCCCCATTCATATGTCTAGAGCAACCATTATCCACATACAATTGATTATTCTAATTCTGAGCATAAAGAACTAGACCACATTTATTTGATTTATTTTCTTTATTTTTCTTTCTCAACTCCTTAAATTCTATTGTCTTACAGTTATACTGAGACTACGATCTAATGTTTCTGAGGTGACTCTCATATGAATTATGTCCACAATTATGACAATAATAACATTTGGCGATATCAAAAAGTGGAGCAAATGGATTATTGTTCTCACTCATAGTTGTTTTGGTATTCATAGATATATTTCTCACTTCACTTATTTTTGGGATTTTTGCTTCATTTCGTATGACATATGCTCTGCAATTTATATCTTTGTGGCCAAAATTTTTACATAAGTAACAATATCCATAGAAACAATTTCCATACATGGGAAGGAATGGTATTTGTGAATAGAATCTCCCTGGAATTTGATAATTTTGTCTCTTGAAGAAGTAAGGTCTTTAGTAACTCAATGTTTGTTTGTTCATATTTCTTATCTATCGCTAAAGTGCATTATTGTCTTGTTGGTTTTGTGATGAGTTACTGACATCCTTTGGTTGTTGTTGGTTGTCTTTTTATCTAATGATAGCTTTAACAAAGATGATGATATTTTTTTCTTTTGTCTTCCTTTCATTAGTTTCTCCTACATATCCCAAACTAGTTTTAATAGCGAAGACCTTTGAGCATTCAATATTACTTCCAATTTTTCAAACCCCTTTATGTGTTTAATATTCATATTTAGTTCATCATGTACATTCTCCAAATTATTTCTTAGGGTGACTACTTCTTCTTCTAGCTTCTCACACTCTTTACCTTTCTCTTTTAATTTTTGTGATAGAATGTCCTTCACCTTCTTAGCCTCTTCTAGTTCAAATTTTAACTCGATAAGCTCCTCTAAATTATACTCTTATTTTACATATTTTAACAAAATTTATTTTCATTTCTTATTCTTCTGCTTGAGTCTATCAATTTCCTCTAGCGCATTAATCAACTCCCTCTCAAGGTCTACCTCACCTTTGTTAAAATTGGAAACTAGGGCCAAAATCCATGTGGGTCATCTTATTTATGGTAGTTGATATTTTTCTTGGATCCCTCTCATTGAGAGGTGTAGGATTGATCTAAAGATCA